>JABUQX010046705.1:15000-22500 GCA_015478945.1 Trachelipus rathkii
AAATGTTTACCCACGCTTAAGTAAACTTGTTAGGAAATACCTGGCCTGTCCTCCAACTAGTGTTCCAAGTGAGAGAGTATTTAGCAATGCTGGGCTAATATATGATGAAAAGAGAAACAGACTCTCAGCAGAAAAGGCAGAAAAGCAGAAATTTTTATGTCTCTCAAGCACACCTTCCCATATTTCAATTTCAATACTAGTGCAAAATACATTGTAAAATGTAAAATCTCTTTCATTAAGGTCGGAGGTTAAGGAAAGAGGTTGATGGGGTCCATTTGAGTTGGGTCCCCGTCCCGCACCTTGGTAACAATTATATTAATAGATTGTGGCTAAAACTCGATATATATATATATACAGAGGTGGGCATCGTTACTCAAAAAAGTAGTTCCGTTATCGTTACTCCGTTACTCCCGGAAAAAGTAGTTGCGTTTCGTTATTACCGTTTTCTTTGAAAAGGAAAAGTAACAAAGCCGCCGTTACTCGTTACTTCCGTTACTTTTAGCTTTTAAATATGACATTAATTATGGTATCTTAAGCAATTTATTGGTTTGTGTATATTAAACTTTCAACATTATCATTATTATTAAAAAAACATACCCTCAAGTAAGACCCTAGCGCACTCAAGACTTAGTCCCTTTACATCCACCGATGATTTAATTGCACCAGCCACCTTCCTGCCATTCACAACTTTCCTACTACACTCTGCATCATCCGTTCCCTTTTCATCCAACATATATACTAAATATTTAAACCTCAGACACTTGTTCCTGCTGCTCACCATCTAACATAACTGCACACCGAGGACTATCCTCACTTACAACCATAACCTTACTCTTATCTACGCTTACCTTCAAACATCTTCTTTTACACACCTTGCCAAATCTCTCTACCAATCCTCTCAAACTCTCTCAAATTCGCCACACAAAACCAAATCATCCGCATATAATAGGTAGGGCATCCTCCACTCTCTTCCATATTCCATCATTCTAACCGAGATTGTGGAGTCGGGGAGTCGGTAATTTTGAAAAGAGTGGAGTCGGAGGCGGAAGTGGTGTCGGAGTCGGAGTCAGTAATTTTGAAGAGGGTGGAGTCGGAGTCGGAAAATTTTGAAACGACTCCACAACCCTGATTCTAACACCATCCCCTGCCATCCCCACCTCTAATTCTTTCATAACCCCATCCATATACAAATTGAATAACCAAGAAGACATAGCACATCCCCTACCTCACTCCGCTATTAAAATTAAAACAATCACTTTCAACTCCATATATTCTTACACACGCTTTACTATCGTCATATATACTTTTGATTTATTCAGAAGCTTACCACCAACACCATATATCAATAACACCTGCCATAGAGCTTCCGTATTAATCATTTCATACGCCAGTTTGCAAATACAAAAAGACTAAAACAATTTATTCTTAAACTCCCTCATTTTCTCAATCATTTTTTTCATATGTAAAAGATTTTAATCCACACATCCTCCTACCACTTCCTAAAGCCACTTGTCATCACAATCAGTCCTTCAGTCACTCGACCGCTTTCTTTCGCGCAAAATATAAGTATATAATCTTCCTTACTGCAACTTAATAAACCTAATTTCCCTATAAGCTACAGTTATCCCTTATCTCATTTACCCTTATATAAGGGTAGTTGGGATAATACTGTCCTCCTCCAATCCCTCGGAACTTATGCTCTCCATAAAACCTTTTGTTACACACACTTCCAAATTCCAATCAATCACCATCTCGCCTCCGTTCTTGATCTTTCACCGTAATTTCATCATCTATACGTGCAGATTTACCATTCTTCAACTTCTTCATCTACCATTACCTCCTCCTTACTAATTGACCTCATGCCCGAAAATACCTATTCCTTGCTACCATCAAAACCCATAAACCTTCACTATCAACCTCCTTCATTACTGCCAATGTTAGGCAGATTTTTGAAGTGTTCCTCCCCACACTCTAGTCAATTCATCTCATCAGTTACGAAAGCACCATCCCTAATTCATTATTCTATGCAATCCCTTATTCCTTTTATAATATATATATCAGTGGCGTACCTGGAAGAATACACTTGGTTTGTCTGGTTTATATAATATATATAATATATAATATATAATATATTATATATATATATATATTATATATATATATATATATATATATATATATATATATATTATATATATATATATATATATATATATATATATACTATATATATATATATATATTATATAGCTAACGAAAACATCGAAAAATTATTTTAATAATTATAATACGTACCTATTTATTTGTATGAAAAACTTGTTTACATTATATTTACTACCAAATACTTAATTTTAAATAACATTCCAATTGAGTAATTTCTTAGACCTATCATTTTTTTAAAATAGAGCTTGTCGTTTTATACGTTTTTAAACGCTTTTTCTTTAATATAAAATCTACACCTACTCCATTATGCATTATTTCAACTAAATTTTATTTATATAATGCTAAATACAACTTAAATAATAAAGTTATATAAAATTATTATTCAATATCAGAAAACAATCAGACCATTTTACTACCAAAAATTTCAAACAACAACCAAACTGCAAACCACCAACGCCACATTTCGCAAAATATTTACGGGAAGAGAACAAAAGGTTTCATATATTTTCGATTATAGGTAGGATAGAAGGACAGACTAAGCACCGCCCTTATAAGTTGAGCGTCATTTCGTCCGCCCGGGGCAAAGAATTTTACTCCTAAGGATCAGAGTAGGAGCGAGAATTTTTTAATTGAATTCAATTATTATTATAGCTTATTATTAATGTGGTTGTTTTTCTTTTAATTTATTATGAAAATAGCTCTTTTTTTAAACTTTTATGTAAAATGTTAATAGTGTCGCCTTCTTTTTACAATTTAATTTCAAATTATTTACCCTCTAAAAAATATTGGGTAGGAGTTACCCTCCCCGGCCTACCCTATATATACGCCCCCTATATATATATAAATATATATATATATATATATATATATATATATATATATATATATATATATATATATATATATATATATATATATATATATATATATATATATATTATAAAAGAATTTTTTAGCTTGATCGGGGTGGTCAATTGGCTATCAACATTCAAAGAAAGTCGAAAAAAATGTAACGGACTAAAAAGTAACGGAGAAAAAAATAACGGAACTTATTCGGAGCGTTACATGAAAGAAAAAGTAACGAGTCCGTTACTCCGTTACTGAAAAAACTAGTTCCGTTAGTAACGGAGTAACGGAGTAACGAATCGTGCCCACCTCTGTATATATATATATATATATATATACATTATATATATTGTTTATATATATCAATTAGTATATATATATATATATATAGTATATATAATATATATATATTATATATATAAACATAGTAAGCATCCGCATCCGCATCCGCGGATGCGAAAAAAAATGACATTTGCAGCATCACAATATATATATATATATATTATGTATTATATAATATATATATATATATATATATATATATTATATATTATATATATAATATATATTATATATATATATATATATATATAATATATATACAACCCATGTTTGATTCACCATTCTATCTTTATTATACTTACGTTTTGAAAAAACGCTTTCATCTATTTCTACTGTTTTACCAATTCCTCCTATTTTAGTTTTTGTTTCTACTATTTGTTTTGAACATAAATCTATACACTTAATATAAACTGTTTCAAACGTTTTATAGGTTCCTTTCAACATTTGTCCTGCTCTTGTAATTGGAATGATGTTTGAAAATAAGTAAACGATTTTGAAAATTTCTCCATACTGTAGTATACTTCTTTGAAATAATACGTTCGAACTAGATAAGGCTGTCTCACATTTTTTACATTTACTACAAAGAAAACAGTATTATAATTTAGTTTTTTAGCACAACACATCGATGTATATATATTTATATATATATTTATTTTTATATATATATATATTATATATATATATTTATATATATATATATATATATATAAATATATATATATAAGTTTTGTTAGGTTAAGTAAGGTTAAGTTACGTTAACTTAGGTTACATAGATTTGAAATAAATAATTAGGACTGGCTATAAAAGCAGACTGGCAAACCAGTAATCTTGAATGCTATTTGTTAAGAAACAATGCCTCTTAAAGTCGGAAAAAATACAATTTTTAAAAATAAACCTTTTCGTGAAAGAGCCTATGAAATACCATATATATATATATATATATATATATATATATATATATATATAATATATATACTATATAATATATATATATATATATATATATATATTATATAGGTATATATATATCCCGAATATATATATATATATATATATATATATATAATATATATATATATAATATATATTATATATATATATATATATATATATATATATATATATATATATATATATATATATAATATATATATATAAATATAATAATAATAATAATAATAATAATAATAATTAAATCGTAGCCTGCTACAATCTATATAAATCTCATACGTACAACAACAAATAAATATTCACTTTTAATGCACATCCATTCACACTCTCAATTACGCTAATAAAAATAAATATGCAAATTAATATTAATAACCATAATAATAAATATGCAAAATAATAATAATAATAATAATAATAATAATAATAATAATAATAATAATAATAATAATAATAATAATAATAATAATAATAATAATAATAATAATAATAATAATAATAATAATAATAATAATAATATTAATAATAATAATAATAATAATAAATTATTATAATAATTTTGTGAAAAGTAGCTGTAAAAATTTCATTATTTTGATCTTTTTCCCAAATTTTATGCTACTCATCAAATAAATTAATTATCGTTCCCTAGAGAGTGGTTAATAAATCTCATGTGCTTTCTCTAATCTATTAATTACTTCATCCAAATTTCTAATTAACCACATGTGCCATACTTCAATAACTATAATTATCAGTGCAAACAGCGTTGAGGACGGATCCAGGTAGGTTATCTATTATGTTTCGTAATAAGAATGAAAATTTCATGCAGATAGGATAAACAGAAAAAATATATCCAATTTTTCAATTTGAAAACCCAAAAATAGTAGGTTTTGAAAATCGACTAGTGCTCAGATATGGGGTCAAATATAAAAATTCCGTTGATACACTTTTTAGATAATAGTCCAATCTTTGTATTTTTTTAAGTTTGAAGTCATTTCAAAAAATAGCTTAGGAGGAGTTTCGACAAATGTAAAAAACATATATTTTCAAAAATTGAAAATACTAAAACAATGACTACAGACAGAAAAATACTCGAATACGACGTTTTAGAGGTCAAAAAAGCTACAGTTTGGTTTGGTGATTATATGGTCAAAATCGGCTGAAAATTTCGAATTTTATGTCCATTTTAGGGGGGTGAAAATTGGGCTTAGCGTCAAGCAAAAATTGGACCATGTGCTTAAAGGGAGAAATATATATTACTTTAAATGAATAATGCTGAATCGCACAAACATTACGCAAATGATTTTTTTGTTTTGAAAAACGAATAACTGGAAGGCACCATTCCTGCTGATCTGGATAGAATTACCCAGTAGTGTCGTCTCAACCTTTTAAAATCATCTTTGTGAAAATTCAACTTCCATAATTATACCTTTCAAAAATACTCCAACTTTTCTATATCTTTCGAGGTTCTCCTGTCTCTCATGTTGGCAAAATGAACGTACTTGGTCTTAACATAAAGATATCAAATATCCTGGAAACCTCGTATCACAGTTGTTACTTATTTTTCTTTAAAAAAGCTTGTAGTTCTGTTCAGTCATCAAAATGTTTTCCTCTTATCAGTTACTTTAATTACAAAGGTCTCATCCACTCTTGCATCGAGTACTGGTCTCAAATCTGGGAAACTCAAAATTGTAAACTGTTATGTACTTTCCAATTCACTTAATCCTTTATCTTTGCGACGTGACGCTTGTACCTTGTCTCTTTTCTATAAGGACCGAAACGGCAGGAACTCTAGAGAATAACCACATACTATCTTTACGGCGCCTTCTTTGCACAATGGGTGCAGTGTCTGCTCAGGAATTTTGTACTCACATCGATAACTTATGGACTTTTATTCTATTTTCTGAATTTCCTGCCAAATTTAATCTCCCTCAATTCAAAAGCTTGTGACTGTGCTCACCTGCGAGAACTGCGTAAGGTGGTACTGTAATAGTTTTAATATTATTTTTTGTAATTATCTTTATTTTACACCCGCTCATCGAATAGGATTGCAATCGTGAGAGGTGGTTACAATATATATATATATATATATAATATATATATAGTATATATAATTATATATATAATATAATATATATATATATATATATATATATATATATATACATATATAATTATATATATAATATATATATATTAAATATATATATATATTATATTATATATATATATATATATATATATATATATATATATATATATATATATAATATAATATATTATATATTTATATATATATATATATACTATAATATATATATATATATATATATATATATATATATATATATATATATATATATATATATATATATATATATATATATATATATATATATATATATATATATATATAATACAATTACCTCTCAAAACCTCAACGCACTAAATGATAACACTACCAAAACACAATCTTTCACAATAGTGAAAAATAAAAGCCATACAACCTAATAAATGTATACAATCCCCATCACACCTCATCACACTGCCCTAGGAACTACAAACCAAAGCTCACTGACATCAACCACTTACCATATTTCAAAATTAGAAGGTAACTTCAATGCTCACCATGCTACATGGTACAACGTCCAAGAAGCAGGCCATAGAGTAACACATTATTTCTAACTTTGAAAATTTAAACATTCTAAACAACACAAATAGCCATACTAGAACCAACCAAACTTACACATCACCAGACATAACATAATGCTCACAAAACCTACTTACCAAACTCCAACGGTCAAAACAAATCTATCTAAACTCTGACCACCTCCCAATCATCATAAAATATCAAAACATCAACAAAACAAACTACCCACTTAGGAAAACTACACGAACTACAAAAGAGTTGACTGAACAAACTTAACCAGTTACATAGAAAACAACATACACCCCCTAAATATCAACAATCATCAAAGACATACAAAATTTTGCATCTCTAATCCAAAGAGCAGCAAACCAAAACATAACCAGAGGATGCATCAAAAAATTTAACCCAACCCTAACACCACAAATACAACAACTAATTAAACAACGCAACTCACTCAGAAAAACAACACCCACATAACTATAAACCTTAATACAGATTAGCAACTTATACAACCAAATCACTCGTATTTTGCGAAAGCACATTCTTCGAATAAT
>JABUQX010046706.1:0-2500 GCA_015478945.1 Trachelipus rathkii
TTTAAATATTAATGTATATATATATATAGATATATATATAATATATATATATATAGTATATATAATAATATATATATATATATAATAATATCTATATAATATAATATAATATATTATCTGTCTATAGTCTCCTAATATTGATCTAAATCTTTTTCATTCATTTTTCTTCATCCATTTGGTTTTGTCTCTCTTTCACTTCTTTATAAACTTTTTTTTTTTTATTTTACATTGATTTATTTTTACTTTTATTTTCTTCCTCTATCTAATTTGCTGATTCCTTTCTCTCGATCTCCTAAATTTATTTTAACTGTTGTCTTCTTCTTCTTCTTCTTCTTCTTTTTTTTTTTCTTCTTCTTCTTCTTCTTCTTTTCTTTCCTTTAGCTAATTTAATCATTTCTCTCTTTCTCCTTCGAAAACGATTTTACTCCTCTCTTTCTAATTATTTATGTACTCGATCTTCTTTCTCCAAATTTTGAATTCCGAAACTATCACGTAGCCAATATCTTTGCGAATAATAATGAGAAATAAACTCATTTTTAATTAATTTCCAGTAAAAAAAAAAAAAATGCACATAATTTTCTTTTTTTGGATTATTCCCAAATTAATTTTAGCTACCTCTTTTTATGGCTTTTTTTTTCTTCTTTTAATGTTTTAAAGGTATTTTATAATTTGTATATATTTGAGTTTTTGGTATTATATATACGGTATATATATATATATATATATATATATATATATATATATATATATATATATATATATATATATATATATATATATATAGTATATATAATATATTTTATATATACTATATAATATTATAATATATATATATATATATTATATATATATAATATATATATATATATATATATATTATATATTATATATATAATATTATATATATATATATAGTGAAGCGTGTGTAAGAATAAATGGTATCGAAATGAATTGGTTTTGATGTTAATAGAGGAAGTAAGGCAGGGATGTGTATATCTCCTTTGAGTTATTCAATTTGTATATGGATGGGATTTATGAAAGAATTAGAGGGGTGGGGTAGCAGGAAATGGTGGTAGAATGTTGGAGAATGGAAGAGAGTGGAGGGTGCCCTGCCTTTTATGCGGATGATTTGGTTTTTGTGTGGTGAATCTGCGAGTTTGAGAAGATTGGTAGATGGGTTTGGGCAGGGTAAATGTAAAATGAGGGGTTTGAAAAAGTAAACATAGATAAGAGTAAGGTTATGGCTTGTGAGTTTGAGGACAGTCCTCGGTGGTGAAGCTTGTTAGCATGTGAGCAGCTGGAAAGGTGTCAGAGTTTAAATATTTAGGATATATGCTGGATGAAAAGGGAACGGATGATGCAGAGTGTAGTAGGAAAGTTGTGAATGGGCAGGAAGGTGGCTGATGCAATTAAATCGTTGGTGGATGTGAAAGGACTAAGTCGTGAGTGCGCTAGGGCCTTACACGATGTTATGTTGTTAACCTGTGTTAATGTATAGTAAGTGAGACTATGGTCTTGGAATAAAGAGTAGTAGGTCTAAAATTCAATGTGTTTCAGATGGGACATCTTAGGGGCGTTGTTACGTGTGAAGAAAATTGATTAAAATGAGAAATGAACGTATTAGAGTGTTGTGTGGTGTGAAAAGGGGTAAATGAGAAATAAATGAAAGTACGTTGAGATGGTTTGGTTATGTGGAAAGGATGGATGATAATCGGTTAGTTAAGCTGATGTATAGTGGTGAGTGTGTTGGAATTCGACCGCTGGGAGACGAAGAAAAAGTGGATGGAGTCAGTAAAGGAATGTCTGGAGGAGATAAATGTGAGTTTGGCATAGGAGATGCGAGAAGAAAGGTGTATAATGGAGTGAATGGCGGGGTTTTTGTGAGGGGGGTAGGTTGTGGCCCACCTGGGCCCAAGGGATGAACCCACACTGACGAGATGCCATAGTGAGGATTCCGTCGCGGTTCCGTGAAGCTCTAAGGTGGATTTTCTGACTGCGACGACTTCTCACTAATAGGTATAAAGGAGAGGTAAGGCTGGGCTTTTCTTTTCCGACTTGTCATATTCTCTACTACTTTTCTGTTTCCGGTGCAATGTCACGCACTTACCCCCAATCCTTGGAAAGGAAGGGTGGATGATTATATAATATATATATATATTATATATTATATATAATATATATATATATAATATATATATATATATATATATTTATATTATATATATATATATATATATATATATATATATATATATAATATATATATACATTCCTATATATATATATATTATATAATATATATATATAGGTATATATATATATATATATATAATATATTATAATTATATATATTTATATATATTATATATATATTATATTAATATATATAATATATAAAATATATATTATAATATATATATACATATATATACTTTATCCTATTTCGGGTATGCAAATACCTCATCCCAATCTGGGCAATAGAGGTATATATATATATATA
>JABUQX010046706.1:30000-37820 GCA_015478945.1 Trachelipus rathkii
ATTAAGATTGAAAGATTATTTTCTTTAAACGATTACTCCAGATATACAAAGTTTAATCGGCCTTTGTGTAGCATACTGATTTCATATCTCTGGGGGGGGGGGATCTGCTGCTTCTAAACACATCGGATTAAATTCAATTAGTCTTTACGTAAAAGGCATATTAGGCTTAATAAATTGTTCTTTACTTCTAAAGTCCCTTGAGACACGACGTTGGTTCTCTATTGAGACACGACGTTGGTTCTTAAAGTCCTCTATCCTATAGGTACTCGGCAGCAGGCAAGTGCTTCGAGGGAACTCCTATCACTCGCGCGCTACGCACACGCTTTTCCGACCGCCTCGTGAGCACATCATTAAGTGCTGGCTAGCTCCTGCGCACGAGTATGTGTGTTGACATTGGTTGAACGATCCACGGCGCTAGTTTGGCCTTGTATGTGGTCTCCTTTTCTCGGCATCTCAGTCACATGCGTATTTTATGATTTTTCTCCTCCATCTTTGGTATTTCCTGCTGAACGTAATCTCTCACTTAGAAGCGCTCTGCGTCCTGTGAGCTCACTATGCGTAATTTTGGCGCTAGAGGGTGAACGTTGGAGAGGTTCTACACCCACCTGCTCGCGTGAATAGGGGCTCTCGCCCGTGAGTGTGGGTTGACTAACGTGTAAAAATCCTTGAATCGGGCAGATCCATGTGGCAAAAGGTGAACTTAGTCTCCATATTCCCCCCATTGATAACACATTCGATATAGTCCCATGAAAAATCGTAACTCTTTTTCAACAGTTACCGCTCAGATGGTTATCCATGATGTCGCAACCACACAATTTTTGACCTTTCAATTCAAAACCTTAATAAATTTAATCTTTAGGCTCTAGTACTCGCACGACACAAAAAAAATCTTACCATAGGCTTCTATTTCCCACAACTCACTCCATCCAGAATTGCAAATCCTCTATCCGCTCTCATTCCTTTCTAGCAGCCAACACAAAACAAACGTCCTGGTGATATTTCACGGACCACGACCCACTCAATTTTCCAGCGCCACCGTTTCCTTTCATCTTTTGTTTCAGTCCTAGCGAGCAAATCAAATTTCACCGTTTTCACTCATCTTTCACTCCATCACCTCTCTCCTCATCTCCTCAAACATTTAATATCCTCTTACATTTCAATACACAGATAGCGATTCATGACATTTTGCCGGGAAGGATAGAAGACGGCGCTTACTGCGATCTGACGACATCATCCGAGTCATGCATTAAGCAGTTCCTGGCCAAAGAGATAAGTTGTTATTAGGTCAGCCGAACCTAGAGCTACCACCACGTCCTTGTGTCGGTCTTCCATACGACACGCAAGGGCGAAGTACGATGTGGGCAATTTTTTTCGTCGCCTACAGCGTATGGATATACGAGTAGTAGGGACGTCTGTAAGGTGTTGTCTAGAAAGAGGGGTGATGGATATAAGTATGCTGTAATATGATATGTGGATGGTCTGGGAGGAATAGAAGAATTGTGGATAAAGAATGCCGCCAATAACAGAGAGGCGAACCGCATTAGGCACTGGAAGGATGTCAGATACAGTCAGTGATCCAAGCCAAAATGGTATAGATCATATATAGATATATAAATATATATAATAAGTAATATATTATATATTATATATATATATAAGGTGATATAGATATATATAATATATTCGTATATACCTTTATGTAGATATAGTGTATATATATATAGTATACGTAGGAGAAAACAAGATATGATATAGTATGAAGATTATTATTGATTGATTATTTATTTATATTTCTACCTATCATCTCATTATTATTATTTATTATCTATTAGTTATTATGTATTAACTGTACTCATCGTATTACTTATATTATTTATGTATTATTATTATTATTGATTATCGATTATTTATTAATGTTAGTTATTATTACATTACTTATTATATTGTTAACAATTGTTATTTTTGACTTATTTGCCCACTTTTTGATCTTGTTACGTTGGGATTGATTATTATATTATTATATTGATTATTATTAATTCATTCACTTATATTATAGAAAACAAACTACGTTTGCAGAGCGTCTCTTTTTGGGACGTGTGATGGCCCTAGTGGTTGACCGGCGATTCGGGCTTGTGTTATACTCAGCCAAACGCGGAGATCCAAACGGATCGAATTCCCCAGCTGACCGAAGAGGTAAAATCTTCAGTGATGACTGCATATCATTTAAAATAACGCAAATTCCAAACGAGACAGTAAATCGGTACAGATAAAGGTGGCTCAGCGCGTAAAGATCCTTCCTGGTTCTATAGGGTTAGAGGAAAGCTAGACACAGCAGTCATAGCTGATTAGAACTGGTGACTAAAGTCGGTCTATAACGGATTGTAGCCACGATAACAGCCATATGTGAAATGTTCTCTTTTATATCATTGCATTACAAGTAAACTCAAAAAAAGCTATATAAAGATACTGCTCATAATACCTATCCTACGTATAGGTTGCCATATTACAAGGTAAACCATCAAAATAGCTGCATTAAAGTAAGATACAATCATAATATTACATTTTTATTATTAATTATTATTATCGTATTATTATTATTATTGATTATTATTTATGGTATTATTATTATTAATTATTATTATTATTATTATGTGATTATTTTTAATTATTTTTATTATTAGTTGATGTGATTATTATTATTGATTATTATTATTATCTATTATTTCTTGAGTTTTGATTCATTATTATTTATTATTATTATTAATTAGTTATTATATTCATTATTAATTGTTAATTTCTTGTTATTTGTTTATTATTATTATTATTATTATTATTATTATTATTATTATTATTATTATTATTATTAATTATTATATTACTATTATATTATATTATTATTATTACTTATTTTATTACTATTATGTATTAATTATTATTATTATTATTATTCACATTATTATATATGTATTAATTATTAATATTGATTAGAGGATGCAAGTGCGGATGTTAATTTTATTTACGAATGTGGATATTTTATACTCAATGAATAAAATACATCTTCAGAAATCGATTTAAAGATAATGCGACATCGATTCGTTGGTTTTAAATTCCATTTATTGAAATCATGCGATTCCGATTTTAATTCTGGATCTAATTTAATTCCGATATAAGCAAATTCATTGTTCTGATTCATATTTCACAGTCGAGGATTGTGATTTGTTTTTGTTTTATCATTATTAATTCATTATTAGTATTACTATTAATTATTAAAAATTCTTGGTTATTGGTTAATTATTATTATTGTTCATTATTATCTGTTATTGTTATAGTTCATTAATATACGTATTAGGGTATGGGGAGTTATTGATATTCATATTTGGGTAGCATAAGTTCATCATTGGTATACATTATTTTTTTAATTATTAATTATTAATATATTATTATTATTAGTCATCGGATATAAGTATTTGGTTATGATAAGTTCATTAAATATAAGTATTCATTCATTCTATTGTTATCTATTATTATTATCTATTATGTGATATTATTATTATTGATATTATTACTGTTGGGTGTATCTTTAGTATTATTTGTAGAAGGATGATGTACTTATTTTAGGATCTGTTTTTTATTAATAACTCTATTACTGGTTTGATTATTCTGAATCTTATGTTATTTGCTCGTACTTACCAACAATTAAAAGAGGAAGTAAGTTATCGTATTATTATTATGTATGTACTGTATTTAGATTATTTATATTATGTTATTGTTAGTTATGTATTGATAGATCAGTTTAGTTGAATTTATTATTATTATTATTGATCTATGTTATTATTACTATATTTTTTATTATTATTCTTATTAATATATTATTCTTAATTGTTGTTATTATTATTATCTATGAATTGTGTATTAATTTTATTATTGATTTATTTATTATGCTATTATTATTATTATTATTATTATTGATTATTATTGATTATTTTGAATTGAATTGATTATTATTATTTAATTGCTTATATTATATTGATTATTACTACTGATTGACGATGCTAAGTTGGTTAAATTATGTAGTTTATTTATTATCATATATTAAATATAATTTGATTATGCGTTTATCGTAACAATATGATTATAATAGTTTAATTTAATCTTCATTTTCAAATGAGCTTACTAGTACTTGAACAGCCTGGTTTACTACCACCTGTAACCGATTCATATATTTATATTATCATGTTTAGTTCAATTTAGTCTAATTTCATTTGAGTTATTGTATTGATGTTATTATTCTATTATTATATGGATGGGGTTATGATCGCCCCATCACTAGTATATTATTACTATTATTCATTACTTTATTATGTATTACTGATTATTGTTATATCCATCTAAATTGAATTATTATTATGTCTTACAGATTATACGAAGGTTAGGATATATTAAGTTATTAATTTGATTGATTGTCTTAGTCTATTCGTACTGTCATATAGCTTATAAGAAACTCCAGTTACCTTGTGTTCATTAATATATGATTTCTTTCGGGCTGCTTCATGAGCACAGCTGGACAACTTCGTAGTCTCCGTCCTGCAGATCTGGGAGTAGGACCTCGCCTTTCAGGGCTCTTACTAATGGGACCCAGCAATCCTATGCTCGTATGTTACATTCGCATGAATCGTATACATATGCTCATATTCCTTATTCTTCATGTACGTTGGTTAACATATTGTACCGAAATTAGTAACGCGGGATTGTAAAATTTACTGGTACCTGAATAAAGTTTTTAAAATTGGTTTTTTTAATATTATTGTTTGATTTAATTAGTTGCGAATTTATCTAATTTATTGATTATTATGGATTATCCTATCTTATTATTATTTATTCATTCACTTATACCTTATAATATTACATTATTATTATTCTTATTATTCTTTAATATTATTCAAGTATAACTATTTTATTAGAGATTGGTTAGCTACTGTTAAGGTCTCAAAATTGCTGTTAATATCATTGTCTCAGATATAATGCCTGCGGCAAAATTAATACGGCGAGAATCTTGCCGAATTTGAACGCGATGACTGATGACCGTATTTGAACAAAAGAAGTTATGCGCGATTTTTGGCTCGAGTCAGATCGAGTGGATCGAATGGACGGATTAAATGTCGCTCCCGATCAGTAGCTAACGTATACGCTAATAGATTATATAATACGTATATTTTATAAATATAATATAGTATGAGTAATTATATTAATAGTATATATATATTTATTACGTTATGTTATAGTATTTATATATAGTAGATATAGTATTCCTAGTACAAGTAGTATATGCAATAATTCTAAGTATAGTATAATAATACTATTATTATATATCATGTATATTATATATACTATAGTTATATCTATATTTATATATATATATAAGTATATATTAGTACATTTAGTATATATATAGTATATTTATATATAATATAATATGATTAAGCTACTATATAATATATATACTATATCTATATATCTATATATCAGTAAGGGGTAGTGTTAATACTATTAGTATAGGTATATAATACTCTACGTACGTTAGCAGGTATATATCAGCTAACTGGTATTAGTTTAGACTAGTTATAAGGTAATATAGTAGTATATATCTGTGATAGGTGCCGTACATAATACGTTACTACTATACCCTCCATCCGGTCGTAAAGATCTGTATATAAGTCATACTATTAGTAATAGTGATAGTTATTATTATTTACCGCGGGTACTACCGCGATACCAGACTCAATCAGTAATGAAATGTATGATAGTAAGTACCTAATAATAGTAGTATATATATATCATGACGTATAACTAGTATATTACTACAGGTATACATATTTATATCTACATAAGTAAGTCGAGCCTATAATAATACTATGCTACTACTAAATATATATATATAATTATGAGATATATAGTATTATATATATTACCTTATATCCGCCTAGCCTATAAGTAGCTATCTATACTAGTAAGCTCACTACGTAGATAGTTTCCTACTACGCGCTGCACGTATAAGTATGTGTCAGGGTATAGGCCCAACACTATAGTTTAAGATACTCATTATGATGTCAGTACGCATGACCGCTATATATTATGCAGTATATATGTAATTTACTGAGTAGTACCTATATCGGCTCGAGCCTCCTACATAATTATATAATATATATAGTATAGTATAATATTGTATACTATAGAACAGTACAGTTTCAGGGCGTATATAATGCTATAGTATATATATAGATTATATAGTTACTTATCAACTATATATATATATATACTATCATATATATACTATCACTAATACTATACTATATGCTACGTACGCGTATAAGTTCAGAGCCCTGGTTTGTATGGTGCTTTGAACATAAAAATATTCGATATTATGAAAAATAGTAGCTGTAGAGGAAAAAAAAGTTTCTTAATATATAATATATTCGATTTATTACACACATAATACGATATTTAAAAATATTATCTGTAGCACCTAGTTTAACGCAGTAAGAGATATACAATATTATGTATTACATTATAGTCATAAGTATGGTATCGTATATAGGTAGTATATATGTATAAGATATACTACTATATATACTAATATGTTTATATTATATAGATAATCATTGATATAGTATATGACCTGGTATTATACGTATATATTAGTTAGTAGATTATATAATATCCTCGCTCCTACTGGCTACTACATTAATATGGTTATTATATATAGGTAATATTATTCTATAATTTATATATATGATCCGTATATACTAGTATAGATATATATCCTAATATACTGGTAATTATATATACGTACTATTGTATATATTAGCTATGCGTAGGCTACTTATACTATAATAGTACCAGTGGCGTGCTCGCGTTTTAAACTTGGCATGGAGGGGCGGTGGAGGTTTACCTTAATAGTCTCGATACTATGATTATAATATTATGATATGTATCATATAGCTTATATATTAATATATCTTGATATATATATATTCGTAGCTACTGTACTGATGTTAAGCTTTATTTTGTTCAGTATGTTCATACCTATAGTTAGACTATCTAGCTATATTCATGATATATAATATACGAGGTATTACGGATAGTAGTTATTTTATTTATAGATAGTTATATAATATCTACTCGTCTTAATAGGTATTTTACTATAATATATCTATTATATCTACGTATATAATTATTATACATATAAATTAGTAGCGTATTTATCATATATTAAATATAGCATATCATTAATATGGATCTTCACGTTACCTATACTATAGGATATTTATATAATAGTATATATATATAAATATGAGTATATATATATATTATTCTATATTATAAATAATAATATATCATATAATATATATATACTATATATAGTGTTAATATATATATATATATATATATATATATTATAATATATATATCTATATATCATATACATATGAGCCGTGATACAGGTAAGGACACATCAAGTGTAAGATAAATTTTTTATTATTTTATGTGGTAAGTTTATTTTTAAAATTACAACTTTTTTTTTTTTAATAACATGTAATTTTTTATCGATTGCATTGCATTCCGATTAACAGCTCCATTCTGGCACATTAAAAAGACTTGATAATCTCTGCTTAGATTGGAAATATTTATAAAATCTCATGTACCTCTTTTCAAGATATCAATATCTTGATAGGATTAGTCTTTTCTCAAAACGGACTATTAACCGTATTTTTTTAATTATGTGTATAGTTGTGCATTAAATAATATGATGGACTCATTTT
>JABUQX010046707.1:0-27500 GCA_015478945.1 Trachelipus rathkii
AAGTAATAATATATAATAAATTATAATATATATTATATATAATATATATAAATATTAATATATATAATATAATTATTATATATTAAAGTAGTATTTATATAAAATATATAAATATAACATATTAGATGGTAAATATATAATAGAATATAATATGAAATAGATTATATAATAATATATATAAATATATATATATATACATTTAGATGATAAATAAACTATAGAAATCCAAATTAGAATAGTTATATAATAATAATATATATTATAATATATAGTAATATGATTGATAGTATAGGGTTTATGTTTGAAAGACAATAATATGAAGAGAATAATATATATCGTAATTACAAAAACAGCAGCAATGATAATTTAAAGTTAGATTAAAATCTCGGCAAATCCATGTAAAAAACTAACCAAAATCTAACAAAACAACTAACCAAAAATGAAAAATAAAATAATAATGAAACACTTGGCAAAAAACTAAACCTAAACTAGGTGTGTTTCTTCCAAATATTTGGTTGTGAGATTTTTACCCTAGACGCCAAAAAGAGCAAAAACTAAGAATAACACAAATGGTTCATGAGATGTAAACCTGGAATAACAGGCAGAAAAGGAGCAGAAAAATAACAAATACTAGGTATCAAAGCCAAAATTTACAAATATTATTGTGCAACTACCCCAGAAAAAAAACTAACTTTAAAGTCCGTAGTTACTATTCAAATGTTTCTTGATATTATATGTTGTTTTCAATATGTTTTAGGATAAAATTTTGTTAGTTTTTTAAAAATTTAGTATAGCTTTTATATAGTATTTCACATTAGCTTCTATAGCTAGTTTTGTCAATTTTAACTATTTTTTAAGTCGATTTGAGTTGAAATTTTCATTTTTTGTTGGTTCTTACTATTTTGCCTAGTTTTTGTATTTTTTAAATTAGTGCTTGGTTAAAGTTAATTCGATCCTGGACCTTGCTTGTATTTTTTTTAGTTTTGTCGCTAGTTCTGATTGATAGCTATTTTTAGTAGCTAACATGTTAACCAAGAACTAGTTAAAGACTAATCAAAAGGAGCTTAAAAAACTAATTAAAAACTAGGTAAAAACTTAAAACAAAACTAGCATAAAATCTATAAATTTAATTCCTAAAATAAACTAATGAAAATTAGCTTAAAAAACAAATAAAAACAAGCATTAATATCTAACCATATTATATTGTTGTACATGTAGTTTATAACTAAGCTTTGGTGAGGTTTAGCTATTTATAATCGGACTTACTAATTTTAGCTATTTTTTAGTGTTAAAACATTAGCCTTGTTTTTGGTCAGTTTTTTAGCTAGTTTTTGGTTAGTTTTAGTTGGTTTTTGTTATGTTTCAGTTAGTTTTTGGTTAGGTTTTTCGCATGTTTTTGGTTAGTTTTTAGATAGTTTATGGTTAGTATTTAGCAAAAATTTTAGTAAATTTTTAGCTAGTTTTCGGATAGTTTTTCAAAACTTGTATTTCTGTTGTTATTTTGTTCTTTTTATCTCTCTTGAGTGTTGTTCATGTTGTGATAGATGTGTGCTTGTGTGTTTGTACACTATGATATTTCTGATGAATATTATTTGTCTTTACTCCTTCTATTAGGCTGTCATTTGCAGGTATGGTTATGACGATTTGTGTGAGATTGATGGTTTAATCACATTTCTAGGTTGTTATTTATGTGTGCTTGTTAAGGTATTCTGCTTGAAAATTTTGCTGATTGTGATGACTGGTGACTGTTATGTTTTACACTATGTATTTCTTTGTTGATTTAAGAGTTTCTGGATATTTTTGTGATTTGTACTTTTAACCTAACCTAACCTAAGCAAACCTAACCTAACCTAACCTAACCTAACCTAACCTTCCTGCGTTCATTCCATTCTTCCTTCCCTGTTTGATTGCTACTTTCTTTTCTTCATTCTATGCTAACTTAACTAACTTAACTAACCTAACCTAATCTAACGGAAGCAAGTAATCAAAACTTGCATTCCTGCTGTAGATCAATGCTTATTCCCTTGTTTCCTGGCTGCTTCCTCTCCTTCCTTTCTTCATTCCTGCCTAGTCATTCCGTAACCTAAGCCTAAACCATCACTTCCTGAGGGCCTTCATTCCATGCTCCTTCCTTCATTCATTCCTATGCAAAGAGCGCAAAACCAACCGAACCTTCCTTCATGGTGCATATGATGTGACCTATGTAAGTATAAGCATCCATCACTTCCTTAAAGATAAGTGATACACGAAAACACCGTTAGTTTAGTATAAACGTTATGCAATGCCGTAACACTAAACGCTAACAACCAAACCTAATCGCGTGAACATTACTACCTTCCCGCACATCGTATGACCGTGTAGTTTCCTTCCCTTCATTTCATTCACAATGCTATCTAAAGACTAAACCTAATGCTAACAATTAATCCTACATAACCGAACCTACCGCAACGCCAAGACCTACACTAACCAATAAGAAGCAAAAACAATACAACACACTTGCAGGTCCATGTTTCCGTTCGTTTATATGCATTTCTCATATTTTCCATGCTAACTTAACTAACCTAACCTAACCTAACCTAACCTAACCTAACCTAACCTAACCTAACCTAACCTAACCTTCCTTCCCGCTTTCATTCCATGTTTCCTTTCTTCATTCATTCCATGCAAACTTAACTAACCTAACCTTCTTTCCTGCCTTCATTCCATGCTTCCTTCCTTTTTCCTTCCTGCCTTCCTTCCTTAATGCCTGCCTCTGTAACTTAACATAACTATCCTTCCTGCTTTCATTCCATGCTTCCTTGTTTTCTTGCTGCCTTCCTTCCTTCATTCCATGCTGATTAACTAACCTAACCTAACCTTCCTCCCTTCCCACCTTCGTTTCGTTCATTCCATGCAAACTTAACTAACTAACCTTGTTTCCTACCTTCATTAAAGGGAGGATCCATCCATCCATCCATCCATCCATCCATCCATCCATCCATCCATCCATCCATCCATCCATCCATCCATCCATCCATCCATCCATCCATCCATCCATCCATCCATCCAATCGAGCCTCCATCCATCCTCCATCCACTCCATACATCCATCCAACCACCATCCATCCATCATCCAGCCACCCTCCCATCCATCCATCTACTCCACCCATCCATCCATCCATTCATCCATTCGATCATCCATTCATCCATCCACCCATACCATCCATCCATCCATTCATCCATCCATCCATCATCCATCCATCCATCATCCATTCATCCATCCATCCATCCATCCATCACATATCCATTCACCTACCCATCCATCCATCCATTAATCCATTCAATAATCCATACAACCTTTCAAATATTCCATCCATCCCATCCATCCATTCCATCCACTCATTATATCAAATCCATAATTATCCTTCTTTTATTCACAATAATTTGCTTATTTTGATAATATATACTATATAATATTTATAATATATATATTAGTACCTATGTATCTACTATAATATATACTAAATATATATACACGGTATATATTATATATATTATATATATATATATATATATATAGTATATCATAAATATAAATATAATAAAAATATATAATAGCTAATATATATATATATATGTAATAACTCTTATATATACATATATAATAATATATATAATAACTGATATATACCCTAATACCCCCCTATAATAAAGTAGTAACTACAATACTATTATATTATAGAGTACTAGATACCTAAGATTACATATAAATGATATATAATATATATTACATATCTATATTATATAGTTATAGATACTATTATCTATAATCATATTCAATATATTAACTACTAAATAATAGTATATAATATATACCAAGCTCACACATATTGAAGATACTTACTATATATTAATATAAATATACATTATCACTAAAGTAAATCTAATTGGTAATAAACTACTATAATATACAATAAATATAATAATACGAACTACACTACTTAACACATAATACTACACCATACAACTACACATAATACACCGGATAATATCTTCACACCACCTTACTTTTACTGACACACAAACCACAACTACCCCATAACACATCTACTAATACACCACACACACTCCACTATATATCCACCCTATACTACACTACTATATATATATATAGAAGATAATATTGAAGATAATAATACTAATACTAATATATATATTATATATATATCCGTATACTAATATAACTATATAATGCATCCCACTAGCATAACTCATATACTTATATATACCCCTAACATAGCCATACTATATATATATAGTATATATATAATATATACTATAAAAAATAACTATATACTCACTTTATATATATATATATAACTATAAATAAAATATAACACCACTTAGTATCAAAAAATACTACTATTTATATAACCATATTAACCTACTTAATAACATATAATAATATCACTATCACCTATATACTATATAAAATATATGGATATACTATACCAATAATACGTATAATATTATATAATATACTACTATATATGTAATACTATGTAAATAGACCAATAGTTATATATATACTTACTATATTTAGTAATAATATATAAATAATATATATATATATATACTTTATAATTATATAATAAATAATATATATATAAGTATACATATATATATATATATATATATATAATATACATATATATATATAAATATATTAAGATAAATATAATTAATATAAAATATATAATATATATATATATATATATATATAATTTATATTATATATTATTATATATATAATATTATATATATAATATAAATATATATTATATATATAATATAATATATATATAAATATATGTAAAATATATATATGTATAAATATATATGCATAAATATATTATGCATATATATATATATATAATATATATATATATATATATATATAACTAGATAATTATATAATATATATATATAGAAATATAGATATATATAATATATAATTAATATAAATATATATATATATTATAAATATATATTAATATACCGTATACTATATTACCGTATATAAATATAAATAATATTTATATATATCAATATATATCTATAATATAATATATATATATTATATATATAATCCTTGCACTCATTCATCATCCATCATCCATCATCCATCCATCATCCATCCATCCATCATCACCAATACTCCATAACATCATACACCATCATACATCAACACTCAACTATCACTATATACATAACTGTGACCTATATATTTTATACCTATATACTACGCCTATACTAATACCTATACCCACACCCCGACTAGGGCTATATATATTATATATCATATGTATTTACATATATATAATTAATATATATATATAGTATATACTATACTATATATATATTATATATATATAAAATATAAATATATATACAACCTCCTGTATATACATATATAAGTATATATATAATAATATAATATATATATATAAATATATATAGTATATACCGAAATATATATATACATAATTATATATAATATATATATTATATATATATATATATATTATATATATAATATACTAAATATATATACTATATATTATATATAATATATAATATATATATATAAATATATATATTTATACTATAGTATATATATTATATATTATATAATATATATATTAATATAATATATATATAATATATATAATATATATAATATATATATATAGATAATATATCTATATATATATATATATATATATATATTAATATAAATATAATTAATATAAATTATTAATAATATATATAATATATATAATATATATATATATATATATAATATAGATATAATATTATTATATATATAATATATATTACTTATATATATGCATATATATATATATTATATATATATGATATTATATATATTTTAATATATATATATATATATATATTATATATAATAATATATATATATAGTATATAATATAAGATAATATACTAGATATAGATATATATATATATATATATATATAAAATAAATATATATATATAATATATAGATATATATATAATATATATATTATATATATATTATATATATATATATATAGTAATTTTTTTATTATTATATATAAGTATATAATATATATTAATGTATATATATATATAAGCCATATATAAAATATAAATAAATATACTATATATATCAGAAAGATATATAAGTATATATATATATATAATAATATATATATTTATAACACTTCCCTATACACCTAGCTACCCTATATACTTAATACCTACTAAGTATATACTAAGATATATAATACGATATACATACTACCACGCTTACGAACTCTACCGCCAACCCTATATATTAATAACGCCTATCATATACCATCTAATACCTAGTATATACACTACATTAAATATATATTAATATAAATACTATACTCAATATAAAATATATATAATATATATATATATATATATATTATATATCGAATAAGTTCATATATAATATATATATATACTCTAGCTTATACCTTATATATATAACTATATATTATATATATAAGTATATTATATATACTATATTATACTATATATGTATCAAATATAATATATGTATAAATATATATATGCATAAATATATATATGCATATATATATATATATATATATAGTATATATATATATATATATATATTATTATATATTAATAATCATATAATACTATAAATTATTATAAAATTATTAGTATATCATTAATAAATATATATATATATTATATTATATATCATATTATATTGATATAGTAAATATAATATAATAATACACTAGACATATATATATATTAGTTTATCATATATATATATAATATAATATATATTATATAATATATATATAATACATATAACCTATACTAACCTAATACTAGAAATATAAATACCTATTGGGTTATATATACCGTAAAATATATATACACTAGAGATTGAAGATTTATATGATATAAACCAATTTTATACATTCATGTTATAGTACTATTATATTAAAGCGGTGAAATTTGGGTTAAGTCATAAAGTAAAAGGACTGGAGGTATGATAATACGTAAAATATGATACATATATTATACTAATATTAGACTTAATGATATTATATATCACTTAGTAACCTATATAATACCGCCCTATAGATATATTAGTACCTATATATATATACTAATGTAGTTAGAGATAAGTATGTTATATATACAATTATATATATTATATAATATGATATAATAGTAAGATATATAATATATAAATGTAATATATACTATTAGGTGGTTAGTAGTTACCTCTAGTATATACACTTTATTATATAATATATAGTATCTCAGAATATTTTCATATATTATTAATATATATATTACTATTATATACTATTAAAATATATATATATACTAATATTAATATAACTTAACTATAGTAGTAATATTAGTAACATAGCTAATATATATATAAGTATACAGTATTAACATACTAAGATATATATAACGATATATAGAACGTACCCAACATTATAAATCTATAGAATTTACTTTATATAAATAAATACGATAGACGCATAGTACATACTAATAATATACGAGATACTCAAAGTATTGTCACCATAATAACATACGAAGACCCACGATTAGTAAATCTACTAACACATGTAATATATGTAAATACTACACGAGTTATTAGTAACAGAGGGATAGGGTATAGTAAGTCATGAGAATATACTATTATATGTACGTCGTATATAGAAAGGTACTATATAATAGTATTATAGTTAGGTAATATTATATATCATAAAACATATAAATATAGATAATATATCATTGATGTTATATTTGTTATTATAGTATATATAGTACATAGGTATATAATATATATTAGGATAAGTAGAACATAATATAGTATATAATAGTACTAGTATAATAGTATAAGTAAGCTATATATTATATCATTATATACTATATATAATTATATACACGACAATTTATAGGAACTAGGAGAATAACATACAGAAATTAGATATTTAGTATGATATATATATATATTTGTAGTATATATATATATATAAGTGAGTATATATACCATATTCCGTGGTAGAGTTAAAGATTAATAGCAGTATATAGATATATTATATATCTAAAATATATATATTATATTATATATATATAGTATATATTTATATATATACTATATAGATATATATATATACTATATATATACTATATATATATATATATATATATATATATATATATATATATATAATATATATATTAATAAATATATATATATATATATCTATATAAGATACATATATTATAACTATATAAGTAAGTATATTATCACTAATATACTATAGCATATAATGAATTTCAACCTTCTGTAATATTTCTGTAAATTGAAGGTTAATATATCCATATGTATATTTATACTAGTATTATTATATGAAATATACGTATAGCTTATATTATATACGTATATATATATATATACTATATATTATAATATATACTATATATATATATATATATATATATATACATATATATAGTACTATATATATATAATATACTAATACATAATATTTACCACTCAATATATATATACTACTATATATTACATAATATAAATATAATATCTAGCTTATATATATATATATAATAATATTTATATATATATATTATAATGTTATTTATTGTCTATAATGTATCCCGATCACAACAGACTATGTATACCTACTACAGGGAGCTTCCAGTATAAATAACAAACTATTAACAATAATATATACATACGTATATATTATCTGTTGGTGTCAGTTATAGCTGGTTTATATTTATGTACCATATATATATATATATTATATATATAATATATATACTATATATTATGTATAATATATAATATACTATATATATATAATATATATATAGAATAATATGATATACAAATATATATATATTTTATAATATAATTATCTATATAATAACTAATAAATTATAATATATATATATATATAAATATACGATATATCATATATATTGTACTATATAGTATTAATCTCTAATATAATATAGATATATTTAAAAATATGTATATTTTAATCCATAATAATTGCATATATAATTAATATCTAATATATAAATAATATATTATATATTATATATATATATATATATATAGCTATATAATGGAATTTTCAATCCTTCTGTTTATTTCTGTAAATAAATTCATATAATTAATTTATACAAGCTTTAACCAACTCATCAATTAAAAACAACAAAATGAGGAAAACAAAGCAAAGAAGATTTTCTTAATATATAATTCACAAATAAAATTTTCTTAGCAAGTAAATTCACTTTATTTGTAGACCTTTTAGTTATACATTAATTTACATCAATTAAATAGTAACCTAATGTAATTTAACCTAACAATCATTGATATAAAAATAAGATTAAAAATGTCACAATTTTTTTTATTCCTTTTAAACGCACAATCCTTATCACTTGGTCGTTCCGATTCCACGTAATTAATCACTGGCAAATGTTCATGGGACCTTAAGGACAAATAATTCGGCAACAAAGAAATATAAACGTCAAATTAGAGCACATAATCTGTTAATTTTTCGAACACATAATAGGTAAATATCTAATAATTTATAATATGCGAGTCATAAATTTAGAGACAAAATTGAGTAGACACCAAACATTTTGTAGTACAAAATATGGGCAGTTACTTACTAATTATTCCCAACATGTCATACTTAACACCTTTAATCATTCCCGAATAGTGTGATACTTAATTCCAACTCCAGACAAGGTTACACTTAGTTCTAACTTCAGTTTCTAGGCAGGCAGGAGAGTACCGGTTTATGAACTGCTGTTTCCAATTTCGTTTTAACTCGACATCTGACGCACTAATGTATCATCTTTTTCCTTTATCAGCCAATCCTATAGTTATCACTTGAGTAATTTAGGTTACCTTGTCTCTAGACCCAATCTCCAAGTTCAGTCCCAGGGTTAATCCCTATAAATAATAAATATTTGTTAACAACAATTCTTATTAAAATTTATAATAATAATAATAATAATCTCCCATTCCACCCTTCCATTCCATTCCATCCTTTCGTCCATTCCATTCCATTCGTGGTTCCTCCATTCCTGCCTCTCTCTCTCTCTCTCCATATATATATCTCTCTCTTTCCTCACCTCCTCTTTCTATATATATATATATATATATATATATATATATATATATATACTTTCTTTCTCTCTATTTATATATTTCTATTTTTTCTCATATATATATATATATATATATAACTCTTTTCTCTCACTATATATATATGTATATATAATATATATAAATGTGTGTGTGTGTGTGTGTGTGTGTGTGTGTGTGTGTGTGTGGTAATGTGTGTGTGTGTGTGTGTGTGTGTGTGTGGATATATTTATTCCGTCTTAGATGATTACTACTTTTCAAGGATCTTAGTAAAACTCTGTATATGTTTTTTTTAACTTTTAATGCATGGGAGACTTTTACATCTCTGGTAAATCAATACGTTGTACCTTGCCTATAGAAAAAATAATTTACCACCCTAAGATAAAAAAAAAAGATACCACACCTTAACTATGTTTCTGGTATCTACCTCATCTATTCGGTATTACAAATAAATGATAAATAATGCACTAACAAGGTCCATTCAGTAATCAATTTTAATTTTAAATAACTTAATTGATTTCCACATAGCATATCATAGAATATGAATATCCTTATGGGAATTCTTAACGCAATCATTACATAGAATATATTTAACATTAACTAAAGTTGAAATTTATTTAAAATTATATTTACACAAATAAACACTATTATATTTAATTTAGTATTTAAAGCTCTCCATTAAACATACATAAGGTACTTAAAACATAATTACAGAAAAAAATTGTAGCTGCTTTTATCCAACTATAGAGTTTTTTAAACTCCTCTTAAAAAAACAATGGTAGAAGTAAGTAATCGTAAATAACACAGGGCTATTTCAAATTTAATAACTGAAGAATAATACTTAATAAGCAATACTTTTCTTACAGTGCTATGTCGACTTTTTAAAAAAATGCAGTATAAAATAAATTTTACAACCATTAATATATATATACTATATATATATAATATATTATGATATATATATATTATATTTAATTATATATACTATATATATAAATATATTAATAATTATATATTTATCTATATATATATATTATATTTATAATATATTTATATATATATTATAGAATATTAATATATATCTATATATTAAATATATATTATATTACTATAATAATATATATAATTTATATAATTATATATTTAATACTACATTATTATCTGCAGAAATTCTGCGACGATTCCAGCTATTTAATTGAGGAAATATAATCTCCTGGTTCGAAATAAACACCACTAACAACAACAGGCTCCCTACCGTTAAGGGAAAACACTCTGTACTTGGGGGGCCAGGCATACTACAAAATCTTCAGTCAGTGGAAACGGTCTTATAATTTTTCGTCTTGTACACTATTCGAAATGATCCAAACGAGGCTAGATGTTAACTTAGTCATTAGCCCTCTAAAGGAGACTAAATTGACGACTGTTTGTATATCGCGGTTCTTCGTCTCGGACTCGAGGCATCAGATCGAAAGCGGGCATTTCCGGGAGACTAGTCTATACCTTTCAATATCAGCGTTATCCTATTTTCACCTTCAGGGTTCTTATACGTGAGAGCATTGTGTTGAATGACAGGCAAGATTACTTTTGTATATAGATACTGCCAATGAGAATATATTTAGGGAAGTCTGACGACGTATGAAAGCTTTCAAGCAATTTTGAAAAGATTAGAGTAAGGTATGCGAAGAATGCTTTATTATCATATCGTTTATACATATCAGACGTTTCATAATTTGAACTATATACAAAAACCCTTTTCGACATTTATATTTAAAGTTTAACAAACACTTGTGAAATATAATAATAATAATAATTAAATTTTTTATTTTATAAAAATTATTAAATTTTATAAATAAATAAACAATATTAATAAGGATAAAAAATTGGAAAATAATAAATTTAAATACATAATAAAAAATTACATAACAATGTATCTGGTTAGGTTAGTAAATAAACCTTAATTCTAAATACTTATATTGTTATAATAATTATCTCAATTATTATGGAGTTAATTACAGGTTAATGATAATAATATTATTGACTATGTTAATATAATTTAACATTGTGTTATTATATATCGGTATATTGTGATATAAGAAATTGTTGATTGGTATAGGAAGATACATACTACTATATCTGTATACAATAAGATTATTTGAAATCTATCATATAAGATTAAGCATATTATTTACGTATGATTTGTGAATGAATATGCTAGATAAAAAAGTAGTTCTTTAAAACATTTTTTTAAAAATATTAATTACAATCGATAATAAAATCAAAAGACTTATTATCATCATAATTAAAATTTTTAAGAATCTTTTTTTTAAATATTAAAAATACAAAATCAAAATGTAATAAGCTAATTGATTATTCTCGATAATTCTCATATAATACCAAGAGAAATCTAGGTATGGCGTATAGTATTCGTATAATATAAGTGGGTAGGAATTTATGAATACATATTATCTTCTATAGACTGTATATGAAAACTATCTATAGTGATAACAGAAATTAACATATATAATATACGTAATCGAATTGTCATTATTAAACTCTAGGTATTGAAAATAAAATAAATAAAGATGCATCTGTGTATTGCCTAATTAAAAATATTTTCCTAAGGAAAAAGGTCTGCTTTAGAGTATAATATTTTAAAACACGATTTATTCGGGTTTAGTGAAGTCAATTAATTATTAGGATTTGATTTATTGTACCTTATTAAAAAGAACAGGCAAAGATATATTTATACTATTTAATTGATCAATATGACTAATAAAATAATTAATTAGCATGCATGTTACGTCAGTCATTTAAACGGGTTTAAAGGAATAATGACTTTAGTTTTTATGTGTATGTTATACGAATAGTGACTTGAGTCAGTAGATATCATGAATCAATTATAATTACAGTAGATATCTAATATATTACCACTTGAGATCATGAGATAGGGGATGTTACTTATATGTAATAGGGAGGTGAGTATAATCGCTGTTCTGATATTACTGTGATATTTACGATAGACGATATGTAATAACAAACATATTTTAAAGTTAATAAATCATGATAAAAAATATATCAAATATTTTTTTTAAGTAAATAAATAAACGAGAAAAGTTTTGAATATAGACATACATAATAATAAAATAAATTATTTTTTGTATATTATTAATTTTTTACAAAATAATTAACTTGAGTGTATCATATACTAATATTATTACAAATGTAATGCAATTAAGTTACGTAATATATAGATTGAATTTAAATCACTGAGTGAGGGGAGGGTGAGCTACTATATGAAGTGATGGTTTATTTGATTTAACTCGAATTACTGTGAGATTTTTACTCATTTAGTGTGATTAGGGTATGTAAATAAAAAAACTAAAATTTAGTAAATATATAAACTAAAAAAAATTATAGAATAATAGATATTTAAATTTTAAAAAAACAAACAAAAAATTTAAAAATGAAACTATAACTTACATAATTACATAAAACTCAAATAGTTAAAAATAAAATTATTTATAAAACTAAAAAACTCAATAGCAAATCAAACTACACTGTTTTTATAATGAATATTTACTAATCAAAACGTCACTACTAGATTATTTCGAGTTCTAGTTGATATATATCCTATTAAGTCTGTAGCTATTATTTTAATATTATGTTTATACAGAATATGTACATATTATATGTAATTAGTTAGCTATTATGTTCTTATAATACATTATAAGTGTATCTATTAGTAGGCTGTTTAATATTATATTATTACTTTTAGATTCAGTTTATTTAATTATAGCTTATTTATTGTGAGACGTAAAAACTTGTTGCGTTTAGCGTATTTATGATTTGAGTTATAGTATTGTATGTATACAGTTAAATGAGGTGAATAAATTTTTATTATAATTTACTATATATATATTAATATAATTTAATTATAATTGAAATAAAATAATATTAATGTTATTGTAGAAAGTAGAGTAGGTTACTATTACTTTGGTCTCAGGGAGTACTTTACTTATGAAATTTTATTAGCATGAGTTTTTAGTTTAATTGTTAAACTAAGTTTAATTATCGACTATAATAATATACTAGCGTTATATTATCGTTGAACAAAAATATTATTAATTTATAAATATATATATATATAATATTCCTAGTATTTATTTTATATAGTTATGTAATGGATTTTCTTTCATTGAATATAAATTGAGAAACTTTTTGTTATTGCTATAGTTATTTAAATTTCTAATATAGGTATATTATATTATATATAAAAGAACTTTATTTTATTGTAATAATTAAATTCTATAGAAATTGAACTCGTGAGTATAATATAACTGACCTAATATAGATATCAATATAATCAATATAATTAAATAGACTAATAGTAATCGAATAGATCCTAATTAAGATTAAGTAGATATGGTGTGTCAGTGTGAGCGGTTGTGAGAAAGTATTTTAGATTTAGCTGAATGTATGATTTACTGATTATACGTTGGGGTATGTAAAACGTAAATTTGAAGGATTTAACATAAAAATAATTATTTTTTTTATACTATTAACTTATTTTTATATTAAATTTTTAATTTTACATTTAAATTACTTTGTGTTAATTTTTTTTATTTATTAGTTTTATTATTATTTATACTAGAAACTTACTACTCATCATATATTATCTAATACTATATATATACTAAGATACCGTAATAACATCATAATAATATATAAGGATCATCAACATGTATTTTATTAATAGTCGATTTGTGATATATTAATATCCAAATTTCATCGTGAGTTTACCATAATTCATATCATAGTATATATGGTGAGCACATGACCGTCAATACTATATCGAGGCGTGTTAATAATATATTAGACCTCTTTCACTGATATATAGTTTTATCAATATATATCCTGAATGCTGTATACAATTTTCGCTCGTTCTATATTCAAATATTACTGAGTTTGAGGGGACCAGATTACCTAACTACTTATGTAGTGAGTGCCCGCGTGAGTGATAAATTTTATACTCTTCTACAAGAATGAAGTATATAGCCATATATATAGATTAATTCGTCACATTTCTATATGTCATATTATTTAAATAGTTTGAGTAGTGGGGCTAGTAATATATCACTTTATTGAGGTTAGCGAGTAATTACTCTTCTCTACAACGAGGTGTAACTTATTAATAAGTATTAACTGAATAATAGAGTTTCCATCGAGTGATTCTATATATATATATATATATCATATATAATAATAAACTGAGTCCCCCCAATATTTTTTTATACTATACCCTTACCTATATACTAAGTAGTTTTATATTTGTAGTGAGGGGCTCCCATAACATAACAATTAGGTATATCCTTTGGTCTAATGTCACCTTTTTAGTCACAGATAGGATACTTATAAGAAAACGTATATAATTTTCATAGTTCTCTAATTAGTCAATATTCATATAAGTTTTTGGGCTCACTAGTGAGCCCCTCACCTCACTTAGTAGTATAGCGTATTATTCAATATTTTATCCTCTTATACCGGTGTTAACTTATATAATAAAGGCTCAGTATATATATACCAGATTATTACCAACGTTCACTATATATAGTCACATTTAGTTAAGGTTTTGTTGAAGACCAATATACACTACTATCCCTCTCTGTGGGCCTAACGGTCAATATTATTACTCAATATACCAGGCCTATAGCACTTTAAATATATATCTCAGAAATAATTATGATATACTATCCTGTGTATTTCATCATTCTACGTCATAAAATCATTCAGGTATTTTGATGAGTCTAACTACCCTCAACTCAAATAGTGAGTAGTACTACTCTGAGTCATATTCAATTATTACATCGGTTCACAACTAATAAGAAATATCCGTCCAAAAAATGAGCTGCATATATGTAAAATTTACGTATTTTTTTCTATATTTTTATATAATTTTATATCACATATTATTAAGTTGTGAGGCACCACTCACTACTAATTTGAGGAGTCGTAAGTTCATTTTACCTCTTTTCAATATATATATGTATACCATATTATAAAGAAGCGCCTGTTATATATACTATTCAGATTTACATCGTTCTATTCAATTTTCCAACATTTGGTGGAATCAGCCCTACCACCATTGGAGGTACTTTGTACATTTACTTATTCTATCAAATCAGATGTATAAATCCTTTATATATATAAAGGCTGTTAAACCCAGATTTTCTATTACGTGATTTAATATACGTTACAATAATTATCTGAGTTTGGTAGGGCAGTCTCACTCGATATCTTATTAGGTCGCCTCACTAGGAGTCTTTTAACCTCCGTACTGCATCTAAGATATATACCAATAAAGGTGTTAAATAGCGACAGGTCTGTGTGATCGTTATATAATAAAATTTCCGACTCCGCTTCCGACTTATATATCCGATCCACTATAACCTCTTTTAAACTAAAGATTTACCTATATATATATAATATATAAACTACTACTCTGAGACTCCGAAACTTTATTGAATATCATATCGACTTCTACAACTATATATATATAATAATTATCCGATATACGTATATATACGACTGTATCCACTCTATATCATTTATATGAAAAAATTCTAATAATTATATTAGAATCGAGATTTACATACGTACTTAATCCCCTTTTGAAAATTACCTAGAACTATTATTCCAGATAATAGTAAACCTTTACTCGAGTGAACTCCTTACTATATATTTGATAAAAATTTACACTATATATAGTGAGACTTATACCGTGACTATATACCGATCTTATTCTCAGATACTCATACCATCCATATTACTGGATAAACTATTATATATATAAGTTAAATATTTATAATATATATATATATATATTATTAATACTTTATATATAAATATATAATTTATATATTTATATATATTATATATATACTATATATATTATATATATATATTAAATAATATATAATAAATAAAATTATTATTATAAACATATATAATATAATATTTAATAATATGATAAATATTAATATAATATATAAATACATTTAATTATATAATATATATATATATAAATCATTTAATATATAATATTATTCTACAATATTATTTTCTTATATATATATAATAATTATTATGTAATAATAATATATAATAAATAAATAAAATATATATATTATAATATATATTATATATATATATATATAATATATATTAATATATATATATATATATATATATATTATTATATATATTATAATATATATATATATAAGTAATTATTTATAGTTTATATTATGAGTTTATATATATTATAGTTATAATATATATATATATATTTAATATTAGCTAGTGAGTTTGTGTATATAGTTATAACTATATGTGATATGTTACTTATATGTTAGATATGACATTGTCCTGATAAGTAGTATAGAAGATAAAGTACAATTATAAGTTGTCAGTTTATACCGATGACACACTTATAGGCTGATCTCAGACTTTTGATAAGTAATTGATAAATAATGAGGTGACAATACGTAAAGTGTATTATTAATGAGTTGATGATGGTGTGAAGCAAGGGGTAGATGAAGATAGAATCATATGAATATTCACGTATCTAAGATGTTGGGCCATTGGAAAGATGGATATAGTGGTTGGTTAACCGGATTATATAATAGTGTTGAGTATTATCTGGGAATCGTACCATAGCGGGGAAACCAGGAAAATAGTGGAATTTAGATCATGAATAAACAGGATTCTCCTGAAAAGGTAGTAGAAATATTGATTTTAAGCCAGTAAGGTCACGATAAGATAAGTCTAATTAATAGGAGTGAAGTGTAGTGTTTTGTGAGTAATAGGGATCTGGTAGTGGCACACCTATCATGGGTAAGGTATCTAATCACCACATTGGCGAGATCCATAGTGAGGGTCCATCGAGTTACCATGAAGTATTTTCTTACTGCGATACGATTTCTCACTAAAAAGGTATAAGGCTGGGCTACATGTGAGATATATACTGAGCTTCTTTTATTTCCACTTAAATTTAATTTACTTACTTTTATTCTTGAGTTTTCAGTGCATGCTAACTATACACCTTTAAACTCATATATACTCACATGACTGGGGTAGAAAGAACAGTATGTATGATATGATAATTATGAAAATATAATAATATATATATAATATATAATATTAATATATATTATATATATATTATTTTAAAAGTTTAAACAAAAATTGAATCTATTTCCAATTATGTTAATATAAAAATTTAATTATATTAATTCTATATATATATAATATATATATTATATAATAATATTTATTATATATAAACTATCATAATATATATATTATTAGTATATAATATTAATTATATAATTAGTATATATATAGTTTATAATATATATATTATATATTATAAATATCTATAATATATACTATATATATATATATATTATATAGTTAAATATAATATTAATATTATATATTATATATATATATTATAATATATATACTATATTTTTATAATATATTATATATATATATTAAATATATATATAGATATATATATATATTATATTAATATATATAATATCTTATTATAATATAATATATAATTAATATATTATATATATTAGTATAATGAAAAGAAAATATATAGGCGTATAAGCATATTTATTAGTAGTTAATTAGGTATGTATGTGTATATATATTTTTAGGAATGGAAAGAAAATTTTGTGCATGTGATATATATTTAGTATATCCCAGTACATATAAGAAATGAAAATTAGATATATATAAGTCACCAGGGGAAAATTGTATATCCGCTTTGGTAGAATTGTAGGATATTGATACTAAGGTTACATATGAATTTTATAGATATATAATAATTTTTTATCTACATAAGTATCTAAATGAGGCGTACATGGGCCTAGCTAAACATATCACAGCCTTAATATTGATTTTTTGACTATTACGAAATAAAACCCTGATACCAGCAGTCTGTGGTAATTCGTTTTTTGAGCCTTAATAGAAAGCATCGATTTCCATTTCTAGTTTTTCTTCTATAGTAAGAACGATTTGAGGCCAAGTGGATAGAAATGTCCATAGTTATCAATTAGTAAAAATGAGTGAAAATACTACCTAGCATATTAACTACAAGTGCTCGCAAATCGTGAAAACCTAATTGGAGAGAAATAATTTTACTAGATACTCCATATATTCAAAGTAAATTCGTGGATACCTAATTGAAATCGGAATAGAAGAATGCCAACCGACAGGTATATGAGTGAAAGTATCCTATATACCAGAAGATGTGATGTATATTATGATGTAATATAAGTATAATATAATATTAAATTATAATATAGCTTTATAATTGTTTTTATTATATATATATTATTTAATATATATAATATTAATATATATATATATATTAAGATATATATATATATATATTTATATAATATTAAATAATATATATATATAATATATATATATTAATATATATATCTATTATATATATAATAATATATAATATAGTTATCATATATTTAGAACTAAAACCTTTTTACCGTTATAAGCGGGGTAGGTGAGGTAATACGATTATATTCAGAATTATTATATTATTTAATATATCATACATTTATAATATATAATTATCATTTTTTATCTTTACATGTTATATTCATCTGAGCTCACCCTAACCCATATCTACTCACATATATTCTATTATTATCTTATCGACAATACCTACTTAATTATACCTACATCCTACCACCTACTCTATCTCTCTATTCGCATTTCCTTTATTTATTATTATTAATATCATTACACTGGTCAACATTATATCATTATAATATATTATATATATTATATATAGTATATATATATTATATTATATATATATATATATATAAATAATATATAATTTATATATAGTTATAATATAATCCTATAATTATATATTAATATATATATATATATAAATTATATATTATATATTATATAATTAATATTTGTATATTCTTTTATTATTTAATAATAAATAAGTTATATATATATATATATATATTATTATATATAATAATATTATTAATATAATATATATATAATATTATCATATATATATATATATATGATTATATTATTTTGTAATAATTAATATATATATTATATTATAATTATATTTTATATAGAGGTATAGCCTATTCAAAATATATAATAATTCTGAGAGTTTTTATTATATTATAATATATATAATATTTAATATATATACTATATATATATATATAATATACTAATATATATATCATAATTATATATTATATATATATATATATAAATATTAAATATATATTATATATTAAATATAATTATATATATATATATTAAATTGGTATACATCCTAATATATAATTATATATAATAAATTAATATATATTATTAATATATTATATTATTATATATATTATATATATATATATATATATTAACTAATATAGTATATAATATTATAATATATAATAACTATATATTATATATATATATATATGATAGATTAATATATATTATATAATATAATTATATATATAAATATATATATATACTAACAAAAATATTTATATTATGATAACTTACATCTTTCATTTACCTATAAATATATATATTTATATAATATATATTATATATTATATATATACTATATATACTATATAATATATTATATAATATTATTTATTTATATATAATATATTATATATAAATTATTATATTATTTATATATATTATTTTATATATATATATATATAATAATATATATAAATATATATATATACTATATATATATATATATTATATATTAATTATTATATATATATTATATAATATTATATATATATATATATATAATAATATATATTACTATTTTCATATTCATAAAGGGCAAGGTCAATATTACTTATCGTAGCTAGTAGTGACCAATTTCAACTCACTACACTACATTAAAGGTGACATTAATATCTTAATTTCAGCCAATTTTTGATGGGAAAAAAGCAAACTGTAGCTTTTTCTGACCTCTAAACGTAGTCATATATATCGAATATATTTATTATCGTGTCTGAGTCCTTTATACATTTATACATTTAATTCAGCTAATTTTTCAAAATATCTTTCACATATTTGTATTGTCTTGTATTTTTTACGATTTACCATATTTTCCTCATGCCTTCATCAAACTTGAAATATACATAGACGTGTATATTACCTACTATGTTTGTAACAATCAAATTTAAAATATTGAGCCTTACTTTAAGAATAAAATATTCACGTATACTCTATCAGTTGAATACTCCTTATCCGCTCTATTAGAAACTTACCCTCAAAGCCATGACAAATCAGTTACCTTTTGCAATATACTACTAGTGTTAATCAATATATTCATCTTCAAGCATATATACCATAGGTCTTTTATCTTAAATAAGTAGGGCTCAAACCTGTGCGTCAATTAACTATACTAAATAAATAGCTATTTATATATCACTATCATAATAATACTTTTGTTTATAATGAAACATTATGTGATTTATTATACTTACATATATTTTTTTATTCCTTGCTATCAAACACTGATAGTTAGTTTCAGATTGTTGCTTATACTTACATCTACTAATTTAAATATACAATAACACTCATATAAACTCATATCAAGTATATAAAGTTAAAATTAGATATATTTATAATATACTACTATTTTGAGTTTATACCTAATAGAAGAACCTGCACTTATTAAATACTATTAATTTAAAATTTAATTGAGACCACTATATCTGTCGTGAACCTAAAAGTTATGATCTAATAGATTCATTTGTGAATTTTATTATTATATCCTATAACATTATTATATACCTTTTATATAGATCAACACTTATAGGTTATCATATTTCATTTCAAACATTGAAACAAACACTTTTTACATTCACCCTTGGATTCTCTCCTTCTCCTCGTCTTAGTCTGTTACTGTGGTAACTCTCACGCTTCCCCAATTCATATTTATCCTCTCTCACTCTGCCCTATTCCATCCTCTCATCTCTCTTCTTACACTTCCCTATTCTCTATCTTCTCCATCATCACGCCTCTCTCTCATCACTCTTTCCCTCCCACCCCTCATCTCTTCTCTCCTCTCTTCCAGCATTTTCCTTATTTCCATCCATCCCACCTTCTTCTCTTCTGGTCTCTCTCCCTTTCCCTCTTCCCTCCCTATCCCTCCGCCTCCCAAACTCTTCTAACCACCCTCTCTTCTTGCTTCATTCTCTCTTTCTCAGATCTCCAATCCTACTTCTTCTCAATTCCATTTATCCCTTTTACGTACTGGAATCTTTTACTACCAAATAACCATATCTTATACACATAATCACATCATGCTCTTGTCTATATCAACCATAGTAATTATTCCTAAGTCCGTCTCGTACTTTTACTAACGGCCCGACATAAACTAGCTTCATCAGCAGCCTTTTCATCTCAGACACTTATATATCCAACTTCTTTCTGGACGCTACATTCATTACCCGCCATTTGATTTATCACACCATAGTAGTATTTACAGCTGGCAACACAGTATTTATTTCTAAACATTATCATTTTATTCTTTATAAGTTTTTTATAGTGATTTAATGAAAAATCATCCCTATATCCATATAATTCCTCAGACTTCAACTCAATGCTCTGTATTAATAATTCCTATTCTTAGCTTAACTTATCTGTTATGAATCTAATTATCCTTCATTTTTGTACTACATCCCTTCCCTTACCTATACAAATCATCCTAAATTTACATGAAAACTTTACTTCTCTAATACTAACATCACTCTTACTAATTACTTACTAATATTATTGGTACACCCCTTTATCATGCTGTTTCCTCCTCCTCAACACTAACAACTTTATAAAATCATTACCTGAAGATAATTAAAATATTATATCTTAAGACCCTTTTTTGTTACACACTACTCTCAAAAATCAAACATCCTATCCACCACATTTACTGAACATGCCCTTATTAAATGAAATTCCCTACAGACACAAAACTTAAGGCAGAATAATACATTATCGCTAATAATAGTTTATTCATGTTCAACTATACACATCTATATCCTTACATACCCTAATTACATCAATTCCACTCTATCTCCCCCTCCCTCATCCATTCCTTTACTGCATGAACACTTACTCCTACAACTAAATTGAAATAGAATATACACTTAACAAGGTAGAATTATAATCAACATTTACCTATGAGTCTACCATAATCTATTTACTACCCAAACATCCTGAACTCTTCCCCATCCTATATAACCACAACACATTTGCATATATGGACCTATAAAAGGCCCTTATAACGTTTACCTAATTTATCCACTACTATTAAGCCATATTTCCTCCAGCCATTACCTTCTCATATAATTCCTACCCTCATTAACTCTATCATATGCTTTCTCCAGATCTAAAAAAAAAATTCATACACTTTCTTTCCTTTCTATCATACCTTTTCCAAACAGCATCCTTCATTGTAAAATACTTGATCTACTAAACCACTAGACTTAACCCACCTCATAAATATATCTATGCGTCTTGTTCTTACCATTCTCTCCTCCTGTTTAATATATTCACTACCATCAATTAGTAATTATTACTCTTACAATACACTTCATTACTACATCACAAAAGACAAATACCTCATATATTCCACACTCGCATATTACTAATCACCCTTTCACTTTTAAAGGGGAACCAAACAAACCATCCTACCTCAAATCCTGGTGGAATTCATCTCCTCTCCAATGCATAAAAATCTAATATATATACCTATACAGCCAATTTATATTCATCCACCCCTCTGCCTCCCATTTGTAACATTTCCATACTCACACCATCTTGACCTGTGTGGACTTTCCATTTTTTCCTTTATAAGTTAACGCCCTAATAATTTCTTTCATTTGTGTTATTTCATATCTCCCTTCTGTTCACCACTCCCCCTTAATCTCCCTCTTGTAACATCCTACCGATACACTTATCCTAATACCTATTTTATTCAATAATTACCTCTAAAATATTCCCGCCCTATATTTTCCATACACCCATCCTCTTCTACTCCTATTTCACATAATCTCTTCTCCACTCCCTATATACCTCATATCCCATAATATCCCATCCATCTTCTTACGCTCTCTTTATTTAACTTCGTTTTCCAGAATATTCGTGCTCCTGTTCATAAGAGTTTTTCGTGTCACTCCTTTCTGACCACCATTATTAATGTATGCATTTCTCTTTGCCCTCTCCAAGATGCCCCTCTTGTCATTATAACTAATCATATTACATTATTCCAAATATATTTCCAAAATTACACTCACCGAAATTTAGAATTCTTCAAAGTAAATATACTCTCTTTCAGTTCCATTAAGGTGTCTAAAAAGAATGTCAAAAACTGGAAATTTTTTTAAATCGATTAATAGTAGAGATTTAAAGGAGTATGTTAAAATTACAAAATACCCTACTATCTTTCTTCCGTTTATTAATGCCTATCTATGCCTATCTCATCTCCTTCATACTACTGCCCTGTAAGAGTTGAATGTACCTGCTGGAATGTTTCTTTCGCCAGAAAAATTCCTATAATTTGGGATTCCAGCTCAGTACAATTTGAAATATCGTATATTTACAATGTAACATGTTTCACAATATATATTAGTTTTTCTATTTACACGACATAATCTTATACACTCTCCTCACACACCTCGAATAGGCCCGAAGAGCCTCGGCTTTGGATTACACACAGTTTTCTCCGCCGCAATTTTTTAACAATTGATTTCAAGGACACAATTTGTTCTTTATTATGCACCTTCGTCTCGTACTCCTTCCCTAATTTCCGCTCCACTCTCACAATACTTGCCAACCTATACTCCATCTAATATATTATATAACACTTACCTAAACTTCCACTCTTATTAACCCATTTGCCTCATATTATTTTTCTATCTCCTTGCAACGGGTCTTCTTCCTGTTTTTTATATCTCATTTTCCTAACTGTTACCATTAATTAATAATTCTACTGTCTACCTACCCTCTAGTTACCATAATACTTAAATCCAGCAACCACAAATAGTGTATTAATAATACCGACCTATCCTGCCACTATGATTTCCATATTACCTCTAGAAATGGGCCCCTATTCCTTTCGTGTTTGTACTGACAACATTAAATCCAATATCGCCTTCCCGTTATCTCACTCCTCCATGTATATCTTTAATGATTTTTACTTTCCTTGAACCACAGTATCTACCCACTATGCATGTTCTTTATATAACACAGCTAATTCTATAGACTTTCTCGCATTATATTATTCCTTTCCCTACCATGATATTAAACACAAATGGACTATCAATTCCCCCCATCATCCTCACTCTCCACTCTGCATATATCAATAATCTCACTATAGAATCAAATTTATTATATATCATTTTACTCACCGTTAACTTTCTCCCACATCACAATTCTAACTATCACTATTAATTTATACCTAATAATCTTATTCGTCTCTATCCTCACTCTCGCTCCATTTACTGGTGCATACTCGCATATAAAAACCACCCATTTCCCCCCCTAATTTTCATTATTTAAAATACTACAAAATTTATCTTTTTTATAAGATGAGAATGTCACTTCACTACATATATAACCAAAACTATTCCCAAATAAATATAAACCATTTATTTATTTCTATTTACTCACCTAACATTATCCTTCTGCCTCTTTAACATTACACATATCGTTACGCCCGATTAATCCCTAATATTACCTTAATCTTTCCAAAGATCCATCTCTTCTATTTATCCTTTCAGCCTTTGTTGTTCGTGTCAACCCTAGAATCCAACTTTACTTTCTTCAGAAACAATAACTCCCAACTTTCTATCCTTATTTTAATCAAATCCTCATTATATCTCTCTCACATATGAAGACTCTTCGTTTATATTCTCTTTATTTACATCTGCACCCTAGAACCTTCTTTAACTATGGCACCACTTTACTCTCTTTATCCTTTATGTACCTTTATGTCTCCTATCTTCATCTCACACTCTATTTTCAATAGAACTAAATTTAACTCACACTTTTTAGAATTATGGTTCTGAAGCAGAGACGCTTTACCGCGGAGAGTGGCATAATTCATCTGCTTAGATACTCTCTCTCCAATCTCAAGCTCCACATACCCTCAAACTTTATCTTCATTCCTGGGATTTCTTTAATTTGCTAAAACCAATACCTAAATAGCTAATAATAATAAAAATAAAAATTGCACACTTGATATATATATATAAACTTAAAATTAAACCTCGGGTATGTATTGTTCTTAACTATTCCAAATTTATTAGGGTGTGACTTTGAATGATATTATCTACATCTATCTCGAAGAACGTAGGAAGAATACTATTTCCTCGTTCCTTTCTCGCTCTTCAGAAATCTATTCCTATATCTGTGATACACTTACTTATCAAAGGGATCTCGATCGTTCTGCCTATTCTGTCTATGAATTATACTCTTACTAAGAAGTTTTCTATTTGGCTAAATTTTTTTTCACTTATTCTTATATTTCAATATATTGCCACTTGAAACCATTCGAGGTGGGATACTATTTTTTCACGTAATTATAGTAGATATAGTTGAAAGAAACCTGTTCAGTTAAACATTAGTAATTCTATGATATCCTTGAGATGATTTCGTTATGTTCTAACTACTTGGTGAATATATATTCACTTTAGCAATTAGACTCGAATGATATAGTGTCTTTTCCGTAGAGTATGCTTATTGAGATCCTTGAGTTAATACAACTTGATCTATTAATTTTTCTTCTTCAAAGTAAACACGAAAGGCAAAGTAATTTAACCTTTACAAATAACAATTAATCTCGCTAAGCGTCTCAAGCGAGGCATTTTTACTTATCGGGGTTAATATAATGGCCATATATATACGATGGGTGGTATTATGATTTTATGGCGAATGCGATAATTTCATTTGTTTATATAATTACACGGCTTTGTATAATTTCTCACTGTTAATTTCATAAATAATTATTTTGTCTCAATTGTTATTTGCTGTAATAACTATTTCTCCTATTTTTATTCACCAGGAATATATTTGTCAACTGTATTTAAGTTCCACACAATTAACTCTTTTCTATA
>JABUQX010046707.1:30000-37500 GCA_015478945.1 Trachelipus rathkii
ATATATAGTTACTGATCCAACTACTACTGATATATCCCGACATTAAACCCCAACCCCGCTGCAAAAAGTGCGAACCCCATAACTCGGCTCGCTCCACTATCCGCTCTGACCCCGACTCCCCAATAGTCTATATATCTATATATATATATCCTAGTACCTCAGTGGTGAGACTCCATATCCTTTTCTTCAAAATAATGAGTTATTACTACTAAGACCTTTACTCATCATAGACTATAGTAGTATACGACTTTATATATATATCCATACTTTAACTGTATATTTATTTATTCATAAAAATAACATTCTGGATGATATGATATTCTTATGGTTTATAATATATTTATACTCAATACGACTTATAATATCCGCGGGAACACGTAGTATAGTAATACTCACGTATTAAGTACTCACTGTAACTTTACCACTAACTATATCATATCATTAGATTAAAACTTAGGAATAATTCAATCATGTCTCATATAATAAACTATGCTATATATCAAGATTTATTCAGTGGTGTATTACAGGACACTACTAAGTTATACTATGTCTAAATGTGTTATGATACTACTATTCTAGTATATATCTGATTATATATGTTATATATAATATTATAATATATCATAATATATATAACATTATATAATAACATTATAATATATTAATTATATATATATAGTTATACTATGTAAAGGTATGAATATATATATTATAGTAATATTTATATATTCCTATAAGTTTTCATATATATGAGATTATATAGACGTATATTTATATATTTTCGAGTCATCTTTTTACCATATATAATATATTCCTTATTAGTGATGAATTGTGAGGGTATAGTCACATGAGTGATAAACAACACCCCATACCACTTGCGAGCCTCGTTTCATTTACCTCCTTAACTATACGGTTGCTAAGAATAACATTCTATAGGAAAGGTTGTTATAACATAGAGGTTATCATAGTGCTTCGTCAAAATTTCGGTTTTGAGGGTCATACACCCCTACATCGGCGTTCCCATGCAAATCGCTACTTTAACTCTGTTCACATAAAGCTACCACATCCTCTAGACGAATCTGTATACAGTTTTCATTTTTCTACGCTATCAATCCCACGTTTTGGTCCTCCAGTGTTATAAATTATATATATACTATAAAAATTATAAATAATAATATAATTAAAAGAATAAATAAAATAATAAAATTAAATAATATATAAATAATAAATAATAATAATAAATACACACAATTAATATACCAATATACGAAATAATAATAATTAATATAAAATGATAATTATAAGATTTTCATAAATATCTTCTCTATATATACACCAAAATACTAAAATAACCACACTCTAACAACACATCAATCAAACATATATTCAACTCCTATATAATATTAAAATTAATTAACCGTTAATACTAACACACTCACACTACCACATCTCACTATACCTATTAAGATTAACTCAAAAATACAGGACAGAGTACATAAGGTCGCGGCTGTCGGAGTTCCGGAATGGTCGAGCGAGTGATCTCGAGCGGGCCCAAGCCGGAGCCGGAAGGCCTGGCAAGTCCGATCTAGAACCTCCGATATGTAGGCATGTAAAAAATCCCATTCTTTTACAGAACAAATCGTCACTCAATCTCTTACCCAGATTCCTCAACGCATATAACTATAAATAAAATCAAATCTATTCACAGGAAATATGATAATATAATAATCTACATTATATCAATAATGCGGATACTAAATTTATACACTTAAAATTATACAATACTAAAATAAAATACCCTTACTCACTACATCCAAATAATCACTATCCACACTAGCTATAATCCCTCCACAAAATAATTAATAATTGACACCCTATCACCCCTCCACACATAATAAATAATATTAAATAACTAATTAACTAAATAAAATATTATGAACCAGTCATTCAAGTTAATATATATATAAATAAAATATATAATCGTTACATAATTCAAAACTAATCAATAAATATAATCGTACACTTAAAATAAAATATCATAACAATAATAATATACCAAATACACAATATAATTACTAATAATAATACATAATATATCCTCAAACTACAATTCCATAAATAATAAAAATAATATTAAGATTATAAGAAGAAGAGACACTAAGAAAGAAGCAGGAGAAGATACAAGAAGAATGAAGAGAACAAGAGACGAAAAGTAAAGGAAGAAGAAGTAAGATAAGAAGAAGAGATACACAAGAAAGAAGAAGAAAAAGAGAAGAGAAGAAGGAAGAAAGAAAAGTGAAGAAGAAGAAAGAAGAATGAAAAAGAAGAAGAAAACAAACAGAAGAAAACTCCTCGCATACTACGATAACTCCACCCTCATGAGCCTGAACCGGAAACACACGCTTTCGGACAGTAAACCGGTAGCGAACGCACGTACCGGAAGGCGCACTCACCGCGATACTGAATCACCTCATTGCATTGCAGTGCCTCGCATCCGAATTCACCAGTAAGGTAATAACTTTTAAAGACTAATGAGCTGCTCGCAGCACCCTCTCAACGCACTTTCGGGCATCACGGAAGCGGTTATGTCGAGTACTAACGAAACTACACTAACCCAAGCTGAGCGAAAAAAATGATAATAGACTAATATATTTAAATAATAAATAAAATATAAATAATTAATCATCATTATATATATAATAATAATACTATAATATAATATATATACTCACCTTTATTAATAGTATTAATAATTAATATAAAATCTATAAAAATAAATAATATTAAATATAATAACCTATATATATATAATAAATCAACGTCAGAATAATCTACTATATAAATAAATCAAATAATAATATATATAAATAAATATAAATAAAAAGATAAAAATAATAAATAGATAATAAGAATAAAAGAATCATACCTAACCATATCCTCCAATTAAAAAATAAATTAAATGATAATTAACATAGAACGTTATTACCTCACACCCGTGCAAGTATCTGGACACAACCCCACCGAGAGCTGATCTTAGCTGTAAATCGTGACCAGTGACACATGAGTAATGAGTGTCTTAAATTTTTTGCTCTCTCAAATTTAACTATATAATACATTGTATTTAGAAGTGACTTAGGACAGCAATTAGTGTGTGATCTAATTAAAGCATTACTACTGTGGCGTATACTACGGTCATTACATTGTTATTATAATACCATTAATTTCGTAGATATTTATAAATTTGATACCTAAGGCTAAGAATATTTTCATCACTACTGTGTCTGAGGTTTAATTGGACTTAATACCTTTCTTGTTAAAATACAGTATTTATTTAATTTTTCTTATATTTAATTATGATAATTAAATAATTAAATTAGGTATCGTCAGACGACAGTTAGCCTACCTATACTTTATTATATATATATTCCTATACCCTGCCTATAAGGCTTATAACTAATTAGCTATTTGTTATAAAATTTTTTCAATTTTTTAAATGAATTCTAAGTTGTATATTTTTTTTAGCTTCAGTGATAATTACAAGTTATCTGTTTTAAGCCGCTTATCATTTCATATTTAAGTAAAGCTAATATTAATTTAATTGTATATTTAAATTTGTTTCTAAACTCTGTGGGACTGAGAGGTGAATAATGTGAATAGCTGCGCTGTTTGTTGTTAGTTTATAATGCAAACATGTGTTCTAGGATCAGAAATAACGAGATGCTCAAAACTTGAAGTGAAATATATCTGTATTGACAAAAGATAGAGTTTTCTGAAGTTGAGAAAGTGAGGGAAGGTTGGTAAAAAGCGTTTAGTAGGTGATGTCGAGGCGCCAGGAGGAGCTGGAGGAACCCAGTAGGTAATCAGGAATAGATGATTCATTATCACCTTAAGGCAGGAGCTGAGAGGGTGAGGAAACTAGAAGAAAGTTAGTTGATAATAGTCGCAGATGAATATAAGTTGTAGGAATTTTTTGAAAAATTAGAAAATAATAATTTAACAGAATTGATCTCGAGAAAGCTCGCTCAGCTGTGACGCCTGACAGTACAGGTTATTGACTGTCTTCCAATGGGTAGAGGAATCATAAAGGAGTGCCAATGGTATAGTTGAGTATTTTTCTAAAAGGTAGAGACTGATGCATTGCTATTGGAATGACTCATGATAAAACGATATCCTAGATAGGATTATTCAAAAAACGAATCAAAGAACGATGAGATGAGGGTTTTACAGGTGCCTCAGAGTGTGGATATCACGTTCGAGAGTTCAGGATCACGTATAATTGAGATAGATATGATACTATACAAAATGTTAATTCGATTGAATGGTATCATAATTTGTGGATACTAAAAAATGATATATGGAAATATAAAGGTAACAGAATTATATAGCAGATATAGAGATTATGATTAGAAGATTGAAAGTAGTGGATAAGGAGGTGCATGATTCTATAGGTTTTTTTAACCTAGGTTAGGTCAGGTGGAATGGGGTGGAGCTTAGTGTTAAAAATAGAAAAAAAAATAAGGGGGTTTTAGGTTAAAATTATGTTTTTCAGCAAAAAGTTATTGATGAGTTATATTAGGTGATTTTGATGGATGAAGAAATTCTTGGATAAAGATCATTTTGTCACCCAGGATGGAAGTTCACTTGAGTCGTAATGAGGTGTTGGGGTACTTTCATGATACCAAGTTTTGGGACACGCTTGTTATGATCAAAATAAATAGGTATAAGTTGGTGAGTGAGGTGTCGGCTAATATCCATAGATATCAAATAAATAGCAATGGTAACGTATAATAGTGTGGGAGATAATAAAGTGCTAGTGTATGTTCAGGTTTTCAAATAATGTATAGGATAAAAAAAAATAACAGTATTTACAGAAACCTAAAATGTTTTTAACAAACAATATGTTATAGCACTAGTAATAAAAAATAATGATAAAGAATTATTTATATACATAATAACTCATGAATCTGAGAACATTATTTTGACAATAACTCATTAAAATTTAAAGCGTTTAATGAAGAATTATATGGAGACTCTTTCAGGAATATGACGTAGATATTAATTTATTATATATAAGATCCAACGCGCGGTATAGTGAGGAGGAAATATGAGGTGGTGTGGTGTTGCGTACTTTTATGTTAAGATAAAAAGCATATTTAACTGTACTAATATGACTAATAATGAATCATGATATGAATGGTTGGGTAGATATCTTATATAATAATTTATAGATAGGGAATCTAATAGAACATCTCTGGACCAGTATAGATATAAGAAACTATTAGAACCGCGAAATTGGTAAAGATTGAGACAGCATTCCACTAGTTAAAAAGAAAACATGTATTTTTTCAATAGTATTTAATTTTCCGTATCATATTTGATTTTGTCCTGTCTATATCACGGAACATAGTTAGTTACACTTCATAAATTGTATATTAGAAACCTTATTCTTGACTTCCAAGATGGTCAATTACCACACAATGATTATGTTTCGATGCAGTAAGTCTTACTAAACCTAATATTACCTCAACTATATAAGAATCGTGGACGTAGAATGTTTAGAGCTTAGAGGAGATTTAAGGCTTATGAGACATTCAATAACATAGTTTTAATTAGAACCGTAGAGATTCCTTCGTTGTGCACCAACTAGTTTGTGACAAGTTAATTAAGTGAAAGAGCTTAGATCTTTCCGGAAATTGCGCATTCTTTATCCTTAGGAATTCGAGAGTAAAACCATGGTTAGTAAAGCTTAACATTGGGAAGGTTCTTAAGAGTTTAAACGAGTACCAAATATGGGGATGTATCCAGTGTGGGCAACACATAACTGTCTAGGATAAAAAGTACATAGTTTGTTAATTCGGTCAGGACATAGTTTTCCAGAAGGTTCTTACAGTATCTGTTTTAAATGGGGATTATAAATCCGTCCAGTTAGGCGTGGCTACACACAGAGAGATAAACGACCTCTGGGGGTGGAATAGAAGAAAAGGAGTAAATAGAAGAGTAAAATAACTTGGGTAAAAAGCGGTAATTGTTTTACTAAACAATACTTTTTCAATTAGTGTTTTAGGAAAAGAAGAAAATGCTTATTCGAGCAAATTATATCGAAAAATTCAGAACTGAAACTTTTAACCAAATAACAAGTAAAAGGCAAAGTGAGATGAGCAAATCCGATAATTATTTAGCCAGGGAAGGGTAAAAAATAGAAATCTGGAAGTTTTTTAAAGCTTTTATTAAATTTAAAAGTAGAAGGAATTATTAAGATAAGTATATTACTGTTTAGGAACGAGTGTGTAGCATGTGTTGTTTCATTATATATCATATACTATCCATTACTTAGTATATGTATTACTGTGATATATATCATCATATATATATAATACGTAATATATATATATTATATATTAATTATATTATAAATATATATCCATACTATATATATATTATATATGATATAGTAAATATAATATATAGTTATAATAGCTATATATATATATATATATATATTAATATAATTATATATATCATATAGTATATATATATATTTAATATATATATATTTATTATCATTATGATACTAAATATATTAATATATATATATATGGTTATATATATATATATATATATAGATAATATATATAGTATAGTATACTATATATATATATTATATTTAGTCATATATATATTATACTAATATAATAATATAATACTATATATACTTATATAGTATAATATATAATATATATAGTATATTAATATCTATATATATATATATATTTATATATATTATATATATTTTATTATATCATATATAATATATATTATATATATATATATATATTATTATATTATATATTATATATATATATATATATATAATTATATCGTATATATATATTATCATATTATTATATTATCATATATATAATATAGTATTATATATTTTAATACTATCTTATTATATATATATACAATATAATCTATATTATACTATATATATATATATTATGTACTATATTCCTTATAATATATTTTTAATTCTGCATCTTAGAATTTGTTTTTGAAAAGACGTTGTCATTGGAATGTCTGATAAAACTTTTATTATCTTATTCTGTGGGAGTTTTCCAATTTTTTTTTTTAAATAAACTTCCTAAACTTATCCAATGAAAATAAAATGTTTCCTTGACGAATAATCAAATAACTTCTAATTTTTTTGGGAGTAGAAACTGACTTAACCAGCAGACTGTTTCACCCCCTGCAAACTCAAATGTGAAACCGAAACCCTTCCAGATCTTCATATATTGCAGATTTGGAAACACGTGTTTTTTTTGTACTTCTAACGCGAAGCACAATGCAAGTTCTAATAATTGTCATTTTTGGGGATAAAAATTTCCAAAGTAATGAAAATTACATTATATCTCGCCTCATAACGAGGAGAAGAAAAAGAAACCTCGTTTACTCCGTTATATTATATATATATATATATATATTATATATATAAAATAT
>JABUQX010046707.1:45000-47500 GCA_015478945.1 Trachelipus rathkii
TCTTGCTTTGACTCGAAGGAAGCTTCGGTCACTGCTGAAAAGGTAGGGGCCGTAATCATCGAGGGTATGAGTGGGTTCATTCCAACTAATTTCTATCAAGTAGCAATGGAATTTGAACTTTTTTCATATATCTTGGCCTTCGATCAGGAGAGAGACATTGCCCTATCGGAACGGAAAAACGTCTCGTTCCTCCTATCACTCTTACCTTAATTTCCATTCTGCTCGGAATCGTTGCAGGGCTATTATTCGAAGGCTAAGCACGCTTTCACTAAAAGAAAGTGCGACAAAATGCTGGCTCTCCTACTGATAAAAATTTCTGGCCTCTTGCCAAAAACATCTCTAATAATTTTTGTAAATCTGCCTTTTTTCCACATATTCGCTCTGGCGGTTCTGTAGCTATCTCTCCTACTGAAAGCTAATCTCTTTTGCCTCCTTTTTTTTTATCTAATTCTACCCTGGAGGATTCCGGTATCCCTCCTCCTGCTTACTTCTCCTCTCAGGTTTCTAATGCCTCTTCCCGTGATTACGCCATGATGGGTGAATCTGATTCGAATCTATGAACGCAGGAAGGCTAATGGCGAGGATAGATTCCTCCGTGTTTTGAGTGAGTGTACTTCTGAGCTGGGCCTGTCCTCTGTTCAACTCTACTTATGCCTTAGTACTAGTACATTTCCTCAGTGCTGGAAGAGCGAATATGTCTAGCCGAACCAAAAATAAGGCAGCCACTCTGATCCTTCCAACTATCGTCCTATAGCTCTCACTTGTATTTTATCTAAAATCAGATGAACTCTTCTTAACTCTCATTTCCTGGATCATCTGGAGTCTCATTCCCTTCTTTCAGATCATTAGTATGGCTTTCAAAGCTCGAGGTCAACTGGTGACATACTATACTATCTAACTAATTTATGGTCTACTGCCATTAGGGACTATGGGAAGTCTTGTGTGGTGGCACTTAACATATCAAAAACTTTTGATCGAGCATGGCATGCGTCATTACTCTCTAAGGTCCCTTCCTTTGGGTTTCCTCTCCTCACTTTGCTCACTTTTGTCCAAGTTTTCTCTTGGTCGCTGTTCATATCAGCACATCGTTTGAATGGGAGCGACTTCTTCCTCTTTCCTGTTAATTGTGGTGTTCCGAATGTTCTGTTTTATCTCTCAACTTAAATCAACGATCTCCTCAGCTGTACTTCTAACTCTGTTCACTCTTGTGCCAACGACTCAACTCTCCAATACTCCACTCATTTCAAATCTTCTCCCTCTTTTGCATCTAGAGTTGCCTCTCGTCTTCAGCTTTTTGATCTATTCTGGGCGGGTGACAGCAATTTATATCGCCGCAAAACCTTGATGAAACGCGACTTCTTTGAAACTCAACTCTCTTTATATCTCCTCTCGAAAAACCACTCCTAACTTTCTTATTTCTTCGAGGTTCTAACGTCTACTTTGACACAATAAACATCCTTGGACTGACATAATACAAATTGTCTTGGAAACCTCATATTCCAATGGTTGCTAAGGTGGCCTCAAAGTAAGCTGGGAGCTCGTGTTAGGTGCAGGAAATTTTTTTTCTTCTGCACAGATACTCCAGTTATATAAGAGCCTTATTCGCCCTTCTTTGGAGTACTGTTCTCTTATCTGGGGGGGGCTCCGGCTCCACCCTATTGGATAAAGTTGAGTCTAAAGCTAAGAGACTAATAAACTGTCCGCATCTTTCAAACTTCTCTGACCTCTATTCTACGACGTGGGCGTTGGCGCACTATTTTTCTATAGTACTGCAACGGTAGATGCTCGCATTACAACCTTCATTGCTTAGCCCACGTAATCACAATGGGCTGCCATGCTCTCGCGTGAGTTTTGCGTGAGCATTGAACAATACCAGACATCGTAAGTTGTGGTCTCTTTCTAATCCAGCACTTTCTGTTCTGTAGAACTCCTTGCCACTTCTGTTTTTCCATTGTATTTAATATTCTCTCTTTAAAAACCACGTTTGCGCTCACCTAACAGATTTTGCAATTAGGGCCTTTGGCTTTAGGTGAATTTTCCTATATTTTATTTTCCTACCTCCTCCTTGAAAAGGGCCCAGCCAGTGAGTGGGTAATCTGTATATATATATATATATATATAATATATAAATATATATATATATATATATATATATATATATATATATAATATTATATAAATATAATATATATATATTATTATATATATTATTAAGTAAAAATCACTTAAATATAACAAGGAGGGTAAAAAAAAGAAAAAAGAGAAAATTACACTTTAATCGTGAGATTTTAAAAGAGAGGGGGGGAAGGCGTTACGTTTTGACACTCCCTCGTGTCTTCTTCAGACGCCAGCTAAAAAATAAATGTAAAATTTATTTTTTAGCATTTTTTCTCTTTTCTTTTTTTTACCTCTTTGTTATATTTAGTGGTTTTAACTTTAATTTGTGTTGGGCAGTGAAGTGGAAGTAACTCAATTAAAAATATTTTTGATATATAAGTAT
>JABUQX010046707.1:52500-57500 GCA_015478945.1 Trachelipus rathkii
CCGCTTGCCAAGAATACTTCCAAAGCGTAAATACCTAATTATATTAAAACTTAATAGTATATTATTGTAAAAATAATAGGATAAACCAACTTACAAGTTTTAATACAAATAATATATTTTTTATAAAATTCGCAACGCATATTAGGCTACTTTATTATTTTTCACTAGTCACAAAAGAAGCAAGTTCAGGTAACGAACGAAAGAAGTTAATGATTCATTAAAACGGGCAACAGTCCACTATCTATTTTTTTCTTCAAAAAGCCCAATAAGAAAATGAGAATACAAGATAAAAAAACATGTAAACATTACTAAACGATAATAACCATGTAAGAATAAACACATTTTGAGCCATTGAGAGGATCTTATGAAATTTTGGGAAAAAAAAATGTTATCTGTTATCGAAATCGAATCAAATACAATTTAAAATCTGTAAGATAATATTTTATAAACTCGTAAATTAAGGTAACGTTTAACGGATGTAGGGGAAAATTTAAACTCGTTAACGTTAATTCACAAATGTAACTCGTTAATAGTCCGTTATTCTTTTCAAAATTAATGAAAGTGTTTAAAAATTAACTAAAAATTAACGAGTTAACTAACGGATTAAAGTTTTAACTGCGTTAATGCCACCTTTGAATATATTTTCTAATAAGATATATATATATAATATATATATATATCATTATATATTATATATATATCTATATATATATAATTATATAATATATATATATATATATATAATAATATTATATATTAAGAATGAAATACATGCATATTACAAAAATTAGAAATGCATGCATGTTTTGGGCCTAGAAAATGGTATAGGCTGAGGTATAGCAAATGTTGAAAGTTTATGCCTGATCAACTTTCTCTGAATATACTAAACATATAATATAATATATTAATGAATGATTGAAACCCTTCGTTGCTTTTAGGAATCTATTTATTTATATTTAAAACACTTAAAACATATTTTTAAAACTTATATACAAGCTAGCTTTCGTCATTATTGCATGACCTTCTTCGAGCTTTAACAAATTAACAAGGCGAAAACTTTTTTCCTTGATGTGTTTCTATTTAGTGATGAGGAAGTTAGTTGTCCAAAATGCTTTTGTAGAAGGGTGAATTCTTCATGATATTATTTTGTATAAAGTCGATTCTTTGATCTCCAGGGCAGCGGTTGAGGTTTGGGAGATTGTATATACAAAATGTTTCTGCAGATTTTCTGATTTTTGTGTTTGTAATATTACGAATGATGGACTTATTGTTGGTTTTGATATGGTGGTTGTTGTTAAGTCTATGGTGTGTTAATGCCGAATTTTCATTATGTGTGTTTAAATCATATGTATGCTGGTATTTTCTGCGTTTAAAATCTATGGTTTCACCGAAATATTGATTGTTGCAATTATTACAAGGGATCTTGTATATACAATGGAGGTCAATTTATTTTTGATTCGGGCTTTTAATTTTGTTCATTTTGAATTATGTGAGGAACTTTGAAAATAAGGGTGAACTAACGATTGTCTTTGATAAGTGTTATAGTTATTACATGGGTAATATATGTTTTTTTTTTGGTATTGTGTTAGGTATTATTTATATCGTATAGAATTATTTTTGCTTTTTATATGCATGATTAATTATATTAGAGGATATTTTTGTTTGGAATGGTGGTTTTTAAAAAATTTCTGTTTGTTTTTTAGGTAGGCAGGAGACATATTTTGAAGACTTGTAGTACAGCTGCGGAATAATGTGGCTTGTTTGGTGTGTTTTGTGTGTGTGTGGAGTACCAATGTATGTATGGGAAATGTTTTGCGTGTGTGTGTGTGGGGTGTGTTAGGTGTAGGTGTAGGTGTGAGTGCTGGATGGAAATAAAATAACTCATGGTTCAGGAGAGGCTTGCATACATGAGCCCAATTAAGTGACAGTTACCTACAGCAGGTACTGCGTCAGGTACCTACATGTGTCAAGTTAGGACAGTTACCTACAACAGGTACAGCGACAGGTACCTAACAGCGAAACTCGATTTCAATCCCATTTAATCCTTCACTGCCTTTATGAAGGTCAAATAATCCAAAAAAATAGCGTTATCGATACCCGAAATATCCGATGCCAAATCACAAAAGGGAGGCCTTAAAACTCCCCAAAGGGGGGTCAAAACTAAGGGGGACACGTACAGACGGTTGCTGCGCAACCGTCTGGCGCACTCCCTTCTTCGAAGGGGTGCCAAAATCCTAGCTCAGACAGCCTGACCAAATAATCGATACAGATATTCGATAAACAAATATCGATATATATGGGGAAATTTTTTTCAACCCGATATTCGGTTTCCTACTACTAGTGGCTATGTTGTTTAACGAATATCTTCAGGGATCTCTTTAAGAGTGCTGTTTACATGTTCAAAATTAACAATCTCCAGTTTATTTAAATCTTCTTCAATTTTTTCCCCAATGATACACTTAAATGTTTTTGGGCCTGATGTTTGTCCATCAATTAACTGGAATACGTGTCTGAATGGAAGTTCATTTGCATGTAAAAGACAAATTAACCACTGTACCGGTCTTTCCATATATATTTCAATCATTCTAAAATCCCCACCAACTCTTCCAGTAACTAGAGTCCCATCGCAAAGAATTGCTTTAAAGGAGTTTTTGCTATAGAATTAATTATGAAAGTTATTATTTCATCAGTATTACATTTGGCCTTGCCAGTATCTGGTGTAGCATGAGTCTTGTGAATTTCATCTGGTTCTCTGACAATAACATAGTGTTCCTCATATTCAGTTCCAGCTTTTGTTTTAGTATGATCTTTTCTGCCGTCGAATCCAATGCATTCAATGTTAGAATTTTCTAATTGCATTCTGATGACATTCGTGTTGCCAACACAATTTCTCTCCCTTTCAACCTTTTTCCTATCCAACATATTGCTTTCATTCAATATCCCCATATCCTTTAATGCTGCATTCACAATAGCAGCAGTTGACCTGTAGCTTACACGATACCTGTCAGCTGTTATTGCTAAATTATTATACTTAAATCTATTCTGAGTATTTTCTCTGTTCCAATTTTGGAAGTAATTCATCATCATTTCCGCTTTTCTTTTTTTTCATAGTATCTTCCTCTGTAACATCAAAGTTTATTCCTATGTTGGTTGAAGTTGCACAAATTTCTTCGCCTTGTGTATTACTACTACTACTAAAACAACCCCTTGCCCTCCCAAGATTTACAACAGTTTCAACACTAGGGCTTTAAAATTTTCCTTGCGTCCTTCTTCTCGCACTTGTTATTGCTTTATCTATTGGTCCTAGTTGATTTTTCCTTTCTTTTTGACCTACAAATGATTCCCATTCAATAATAGGTATTCTAATTTTGCATCTGCAATCAGTTCTTTAGATTTTTTATCATAACAATTGCATGTGCAAATCAGTGGCGTAGTTTATCATATGACTTTTAACTAACAGCCTTTGAGTTTTGAAGGTCATCATTTCGTCTGCAGTTTGTGGAGTCTTAATTAGTTTCCAATCTCTTCTTATAATGTCTTTGAATTCTTTAAATATTATTCCTTCATGTGTTTTGTTGAACAAGGAAAACTTGAACTAATGGCTCCACGTCACTGTAGCAATTCTATAACCCGTCTTAGCGGTTTACCGAACCTTTATTGGACGTATTTTGTTCTCTATTCTTAACAAATAGGCAATGCCTTACAACATCCTGCCTCCTGAAGGATCATCGAAGCGGAAATCACATCTAAATCAAAAAATTAAAATCATAATCTACCAGCAGCAAATCCATACAGTTCTTAATTTTTGGATTTAGATGTGAATTTCCGCCTTCGATGACTCCTTCAGAAGCAGATGTTGTAAGGCATTACCTATTTGTTATGAATAGAGAACAAGTACCTTCAAAAGGTTCGGTAACCGCTAAAGATGGTTATAGAATTGTTGCAAGGGACGTGGAAGCCATTTGGACAAAGTTTTCCTTTCCAACAATAACACATGAAGGAATAATTTTAAGAATTCAAAGACTTATAGAAGTAGATTTGAAACTAAATAAGACTCCACAATGCAGACGAAATGATGACTTCAAAACTTCAAAGCTGTAGTAAAGTCATATGATAAGATGTTTGACATTTGCACATGCAACTGTTATGATAAAAAATCCAAAGAACTGATTGCAGATGCAAAATTAGAATACCTATTATTGAATGGGAATCATTTGTAGGTCAAAAAGAAAGGAAAAATCAACTAGGGCCAATTGATAAAGCAGTAACAGGTGCGAGAAGAAGGACGCAAGAAAAATTGGAAAGCCTTAGTGGTAAAACTGTTGTAAGTCTTGGGAGGGGTAGGGGTTGTTTTAGTAGTAGTAGTAGTAGTAGTAGTCACAAGGAGGAGAAATTTGTGCAATTTCAACCAACATAGAATAAACTTTGATGTTATAGAGAAAGATACTTTGGAAAAAAAGGAAAAACGGAAATGATGAAATAGCTCTACGAAAAGAAATAGGAAATGAATTACTTAATAATCATAGTAAATATAATTTATCAATAACAGGCCAATATGGAACTCAAATCTTACAGAAATTGAGAATAACTCAAATGTGTGGAACAGCACCGTTCATTCATAGCTTTAAAGCATTTATAAACCTTTTTCCCATGAAAGGAATTCTATTATTGCAATTAGAATACTCTAACTATGAATGCATTGGATCCGATGGCAGAAAAGATCATAATAAATTAAAAGCTGGAACTGAATATAAGGAAAACTATGTTATTGTCAGAGAACCAGATGAAATTTACATGACTCATGTTACACCAGATACTGCCAACCCCAAATGTATTACTAATGAAATAATAACTATCATAACTGATTTTAATAGCAAAAACTCTCTTAAAGCAATTCTTTGCGTTGGGACTCCAGTTAACACTGGAAGAGTTGGTGGAGTTTTGAGAACGAGTGAAATATATATGGAAAGATGGGTACCAGTGGTTAATTTGTCTTTTAA
>JABUQX010046708.1:0-7500 GCA_015478945.1 Trachelipus rathkii
TCTAAGTAAACAGGAAGCAAAAAGGTAAACAAAGGTAAATTAGATATATTTAAATGATATTATTTACACAGAAACACATCAATAAAAGATATCTTGTAAAATACACCAATGTAAAATAACAAAATATATAAATAAACTTACGAAAAGAATTTGAGAATAGTAAATGTGTTGATTGTAGATAATAAAGATAAATTAAATACAGATTTTAAGTCAAGAATACAAATTATAATTGAAGAGTCATGTCCGTACTATTGTTATTTTAAGGAGATAGCTCAGATGGTACGCGCTTTGATTCAAGGCTCACTTAACCAACTTCGTTGATAATGTGATATGAGAGTAAGTCGTTATATTCTGAAAGAGGGTAGTTTTCTAGCTATTGCATAAATGGACCACTGTATAGTATATTATTTATGATTTTTAAAAGTACGATCTATAAGCATTTTGGTATGATATATGGTATACCTAATGAATATATGAACTTAGGAAATGGCATATATGTTTAGTAGCCTATTTAATAAGTAAATCATGGTTAAGTAAGTGAAGATTTGTTTGAGAATTATAGGTATTATACCAGTTTAGCTTAACTATCTCTAGTTGTAAAAGGTTTCATGTGGAAAAGTATTTATCTTAGAAATGAAGGTATACATAAAATATATAATAAAATGAATAAATATAAATTTTATAGAAGATAAACTATAAAGATAGTATTGTATGACTCATGATTACCAGAAATAAGGTATATAGAAAAGTTAAATAAAGTAATAAACTAATAAATAAACAATGAAGAAAGTGTCATAATAAATGAACAATAAATGAGTCAATAAGAATACATAAACACTAATATAATTTAAGAATAATTATGAGATAACATAATGTAGTATATACATTTATATTTATATATAGGCATGGAACTATGCTTGAATCAAAGGATGAGAATCCTAATGATTGATATTTAGGTTATATATTTTTAGACTTTAGTAAAGACTTTGATATAGGTTATCCTACCACATTAAGGGCTGATGAACAAAGTTATTGGCAATGTGGTATAGGTGGAGTGGTACTGGTTTGGGAGATTAAAGGGTGGTTGCGAAATAGAAAACAGTCTGTACAACTAAATGGGAATAAATCATCATGGCGTAAATCGTGGAACGAGTGGTGTCCCACAGGGTTCAGGTGCTGGGGCCACTATTGTTCTCATATAATATAATGATTTAGACCAGGGACTTAAATGCAAAGGTTTCTAAGTTTGCAGATGATACTAAGTGGCCACCTCAGTTAGGATAGTGAAGGATGCATAAAAGATTCAAAATGATCTTGCATAAACTTCTTGGTGGGCGATAAGTGGCAAATGAATTTATATTAATATATAAAGTTATATAAAAGGTTCTTCATAACTAAACTAGGTATATAACTTACCAATATAAATAGTTTTTACTACGAATGAAATGGGGATTGTGCTATTGAAGTCTTGTGGACAGTAATTGAAAATATAGATATATTTTATAGGTGTGATTATATAAAGCAGTAATATTATTTGAAAGTAGCTATAATCTAGGTGTATATAGGCATAATCTTAGATAATAAAATGGTTGTGACACTAAGATCGCTTTGAGGACTATGGAATTAATAAGTGGTTAATAGTTTGTTTTACACAAGTATTGCAGATGATTAGGGCTATATATATTAAAAGGTTTAAGTTAAAGCTGTAGATTATAGATAGCTATGTGTAGGTTAAGTTAAGGTTAAGGTTAACAGTATTAGAAGTTTAATGTGTGTAAGCTCAAGTTTGGGTGTATTATATTAAAATGAAATGACTTAGATATGCTCTTAGAAGAGTATTTGCACACGTAGAGCATGGTGGACTCGGATTTCCGTTGTTGAAGTTGAAGTGGTAAGAGCTATGAGGAGGGCTGAAGGAGTTAGAATGTTTTATAATTCTGTCACGATATAAAGGTCATTTTCTACTAGTTCAGCCGGGATCACTTGAGTAGTCACCACCAACTTAAGTATCTACATAAATTTACCATCATATGGTGCCTAAAATTTATCGAGATAATCTAAAATTAAATTTCTTTCTAGTAAGAACATGGTAACTAGTAAGTGACCTAGGGGCACATATAATAAGTAATAAATTAAGAAACGAAAGCTACTGTAATGCTCCATCTTAAATATTGATAAAAGAAGCATGCATTCTAAGTAATTAAAGTGAGATTGTTAAATTTTTGAGCATAAGTTCTGCCAGAGGAGGTTGTTGAGTGTGATTCGATTGCTCATAACATTTTTATGATAGGGTTAGATATTTCGTTTATGGAATGGGTTAATGGTAATAGAATCATTATATATAAATTAAAATATTGAGCGAAGCCAAAATTGGCGGGTTTTTAAGTTAGTGATTAATTAGTTTATAGTTTAGATGGCATGTTGTGGATCACAAATTGCCTATAAAATTAAACTATTTATCTGTTTATGATAAATGCATCGCTTGGAATATATATGGTTTAGTGAGTATCATGATTTATAGATAATAAACATGTCAATACTCCAGTTTTATTGAAGCGTATAGTTGTAAGTTTAAATAAATTCGAGAATGAGTATCATTTTGAAAGTTTTATATATAAGACGAAATAAATTTGACTAAAGCCCTCAGGGTGTGATTATATTATGTATTGGATTATGCAATGAGTACATTATAGTATTAGAGGTATAATATATGGGTTGACTGGGTGACTAGTCTGTAGTATATATTAACCTACATATCTAATAGTATGGCTTTTAAAACTCTGTCTCTATATATATAATTTCTTTATGTCTTTAATAATAGATCTTTTATATTATCTTTAAAAATGCTATTGAGTACATTTGTAACCTATAGTCACGTAAGTTACTTTATGTATAATACATTCTTTAGTGCTTAGCTTGTTTCATTGGTTAATCAATCATGTATATATTTTATATATATTTATAAAGATTTTGAATCCAGATGACTACGCAATTAAAATTAGGGTAAAAAAATATTAAAAATATAATAAACAAATTCAGTTACTATAATTATATATTAATTATATTTATATAGTTTTATTTGATAAATAATTAGTAGTTCAAAGTTTATGTAGTATTAAGTAGTTATACCAGTAATTTATAATGAATATTTTACTATACAATTTTTTAAGCCACCCTCAATTATTAAAATGGAAGCGGCATTAGTGAACCCGATAGAATAGGTGGAACTAGAACAAGAACTAGTCAAAGTATGACAATGATAATAAAGCAACGAGGATAGTAGTATGAAATTTTTTGTCTTTGTAGAGATAAGAATAGGCGTGAATGTTGTTCTAGATAGGCCATGCGGCTTCTTAAATATTCTTTTTTATTATTTATTATGGGTTGACTGGGAAGTCATTCTAGAGGGGACAATGCAACGCTTCTTAATTATAATTTTTATTGGTTGACTGGGAACAGTCCTAAAGGACCATGCGGCTTCTCAAGTATTATTATTAATTATTTATGAGTTGACCTGGGACATTTTAGAGAGGTCAATGCAGCTTCTTAATTATTATTTTTAATCATTATTAATTTATTATTGTTGACTGGGACCCAGTCCTTAGATAGGCATGACGGGGCTTCTTAAGTTTATTCTTATTTATATTTTATTTGATATTTTTAAATGAGTTGAATGGGACATTCTAGAGGGGGCCAATGCGGCTTCTAATTATTAATTTTATTGTTACTGGGACAGTCTAAAAGGACCATGCGGCCTTCTTAATATTATTCTTTATTTATATTTTTGAGTTGACTGGGATACATTTCTAGAGGCGTTCAATGTGCGGTTTTTCTTAATTATTATTTTTAATTATTAATTATAATATATAATATTATTTTGTTTGACTGAGACAGTCTTAGATAGGCTTATGCTGCTTCTTAAGTAATATTCATTATTATTATTGTAATTATGTAATTTAGTAATTATTTAATAATTTAATGTAATTAATGAATAGTATTATAATTAAGAAGCGCCAAATGGGCCTACCTACACTGTCCCAGTTCAACCAAACAATATAATTATTAGAATAATAATTATTAATAAAAATATCGCATGGCCCCTATTTTAAAATCAAATTCATAATAAATTTAAATAATAATAAGATAATATATAAATTATATCAGAAGGTACCTGGCTTGGGCCTTATATATATTGACTGTCCTCCAAGTCAAACTCCATAATTTATATTTATTAATAATTATAAGTCAAAGGGGACTCTATTAGATCATTTATTTCGTGTTGCATTATATTATTACTTGGCGCGGTTGCTTAAAGACATTTGGGAGGGGAGAGGTTCGTGAGAGTGAGCTACTGAGTTCATGAATGTTCATTATTGAAACGTAGACTTGATATTTATTCTCATACTATATTTTTTCAGAGTTTATGATATATAATTGTTTGGGTTTTATTCTTTTTGTGGAGCAATAGATCATGCTGTAAAGAATACTGTATTGAGTGAAACCCAATTGAAGATTGTAATTTAAACAAAAGTGTAAGCATCATCGCCATTGAATAATGCTATTTTTAAATCAATTATAATTTGTAACGGCTCGTACCTCTCCAAAAATTGCAGAGAGAAAATTTCAAGACGGTATACAATACATACTTCGTGAATTTTAATTTTTTTACAAATTGTTTTTTTTTCCAGTCTAAGAATCTAATTCAACTGTGGTTAAAGTTGAGAAAGCTTTTCTTGTAGCTTTATTAGTTCGAAATGCAGATAGCCAATAACAATAATTCAATATTTAAATTCTAAATATCTTTTTGAAAGGAAAACTAAGATACCATAAAACCAATAGGCCCAAGTGGCTTCCTAATTATAAATATTATCATTAATTACATTAATTATTATTCAAAAAAAAATTATTCTTAATTCTTCATTATTTTTATGGGTTGACTGGGGACATCTAGAGGGGACAATGCGGCTTCTCAGTTATTTAATTTTTATTGGTTGACTGGGAAAGTTTAAAAAGGAACATGAGTGCTTCTTAAAGTTTTATTCCTTCATTTATTTTGAGTTGACTAGGGACATTCTAGAAGGAATTTAATGTATGTGGCTATCTTATTATTCATTTTTTAATTATTAATTATTATTGGTTGATTGGGACAATCTAGATAGGCCATGCTGTTTTTTCTTCAGTATTTATTTTTATTTATTATTTATTATGGGTTGACTGGGGGACATTCTAAAAGGGACCAAGCGGCTTCTTTAGTTATTAAATTTTTTTTTTGGTTGACTGGGAAAGTCTAAAAAAGGACCATTGCTGCTTCTTAGTATTAATTCTTATTATCTATGAGTTGACTGGGCCATCTAGAGTGTCAATGCGGGCTTCTTAATTATTATTTTTAATTATTTAATTATTATTCGGTTGACTGGCACAGTCTAGATAGGCCCATACGTCTTCTTAAGTAATTATTCTTATTTTATTAAATTTATTTATGGGTTGAACTGGGAACATTCTAGAGTGTGGTCAATGGCGGCTTCTTAATTTTATAATTTTTATTGGTTGACTGGGACCTTCTAGAGAGGTTAATGCGGCTTCTTAAGTATTGTTCTTATATATTTTGGGTTAACTGGGACATTCTACCATCTTCTAACTTCAAGCTTCTTAATTATATTCTTAAATTATTAATTATTATGGGTTGACTGGGGACAGTCTAGATAGGCCCATGAGGCTTCTGCTTGAAATTTATTCTTATTTAATCTAAGTGTTTTGGATTGACCTGGGAATTCTCCTGACGCTCATCGGCGGCTTTTTAATTATTATTCTTAATATTAATTATTGTTGGTTGACTGGGACAGTTTTGATAGTGATAGGCCCATGCGGCTTTTTTAATTATAATTCACTATTCATTAATTACATTAATTATTTTATTAAAATTATTCTTAATTCTTATATATATAGTTATTATATTATATTATATTAATATATATATTATATATATATATATATATATATATTATATATATATATATAATTATATATATTATTATATATATATTATTATATATATTTCTTTCTTGACGTCAAGAATCTGAAAAAATCAAAAAAATAATAAAATCAAACAATCAATAAATCAATAAAATTTGATTTTTTTCTAAAAAAAAATCAAAAAATTCCAAAAACCCCCTGTATATATATATATATTAATAATATATATATTATTTATATATTTATCTATTATTATATATATAATATATATATATATTATTATATTAATATATATATATATATATATATTATTATATATCTATATATATATTATATATTATATATTATTTATATATATTATTTATATATTATATATATATTATATAGTATATATATATATATATATATATTTAATATATATATTATATATACTATATATATTATATTTATATAATATATATATATTATATATATCATATATATATTAATATATTTATATATATAAATTATATATATATATATATATATATATATATCGTAATTGCCCTCACAATTACTCTTTATTCGAATGCAAATACCAAATTTTGGTAAGTATGCATTTTGTGAAAATTAGAAAGTGCGTCATAACTTTAAAAAAATCTTTCGCGCTTGCAACCTAACGCAATACTTACACAGGTATGGCCTTGTAAAAATGAGAATGGAGCTGGTTCGTTTCCTCTCGGTTACAAGGAGCTCGCATCAGTTCCCTGTGGCTAGTCAAACTATCAAGATGTTTTGGTGATTGTGATATAAATGTAAACCTATAGAGCCCTATGCTTCATATATATATATATATATCTATTATATATATATATATATATTATCTATATATATTATATTTATATATATATAATATTTATATATATATATATTATATATATATATATATATATATTTATATTATATATATATAATATATATATATATACCTACTATTTTTCCGTGTGTGTGGGATAGTTTGCACAGTCATAGTTATAAAGTGCTTAGTAAATTTCAATTCGTAGCTATGCTCGAATTATATATATTATATATATATATTATATATATATATATATATATATATATATATATTATATATATATATATATATATATTTATATATATATATATATATATATATATATATTATATATAATATATATATATTTATAATTTATTATATATATATTTTTATATATAGCAAAACAAAAATAATATATAACTATATATATATATTACATTACACTGATTATATAATAATTACATGGTCCATGTAATTATATATATGTATGTATTAGTTTAAACTTTATTTACAGTTATTTTTAAATATTATTTCCAAATGCTGGATGCAAGTCTCTCGAGCCATTAGAGATGAGAGAATTCCACTTTGCGTAAAGAAAGAATTTCTATTATAAGTAAGAGGTAAGAAACATGCGTAATCAAATCAATTATAGCAAAGAGTAAAAAAATAATCTACTATTCTTAATACGTTGTAAATTATAAAGAGTA
>JABUQX010046708.1:12500-20000 GCA_015478945.1 Trachelipus rathkii
ACACTTTTACACAAATGTCTACCTTGCTCCATCTTTGAGTAGTACGGAGGCGAAGACCAAAGTCTTGGTTGACACTGGAAGCAGCGTCAGTATTGTCACCGCCCGGCGGCTCAAACAATTGGAAAAGGAGGGAAACTTTAAAGTAGCCCTCCGTAAGACCGATTTAGTAGTACAGGGGGTGAACAGTAAGCCAACGGTCTTAAAGGGAGAAATACAACTATACCTTCGCCTGCATAAGAAACACTACCTCACCACTTTCCAAGTGAGTGATATAGATGGAGAGAATAGTTGGGATATTCTTTTGGGTAGCAACGTTCTGTCTAACATTCCCATAACTTTGAACTTCTTTTCAGCAAAAATGTCTATCAAGGAGGATAGAGAGGTAGACATTCCGATCTTTGCCGATCCACTCGGAATTTATTTGGTTAGAGAATTTTCTGATGGGAATCTTAAAAGAATAAGAGACCTCAAGAAAAAGGAGGAGAAGTTACCCCAGGCCCGAGGGCCTAGAGGGGGGAGAACCAAGGATTCGAACCAAATTTTCGCTAAACCACCCGCACGTGCTGCGGATAAGCATCTTTTTCGTAGGGAGGCCGCCTTGCCAGTTAAAAACACACGCAACGCGGATAAGCATCTTTCGCATAGAGAGGCCGCCTGGTCAGTTAATACTAATAACGCACACGCCGCGGTTGAACCTCGTTCCTATCGGAAGGTCGATCTGTCTGTTTCCCAGGGGGGAAAGACAGCCTCTTCAGCACGAAATTCGCAGAGGCAGCCAATGCCTAGGCATGGGAAAAAAGATAGGGAAATTGTCTTGAAAGGAGAAGCTCAAGGGGAACCAGACAAGATGAAAAGGGACCAAGTGGGCATCCGGAGCCCACCCCTCACTCATCGCAGCGCTGATTCCAGAGGGGCCAGACCCAAACTCAAGCACACTCCCTCAGAATTTTGGAAGAAATTTTGGGGCCAATCCGAAGATTGAAGTTTTGGAGAGGAGTGACCATGAAGAAGATTGGCCATTGTGATGATGAGATGACCCAGGAATTAAGATAAAGTTAAAAGTAATTGAGAAGACTGTTTTGCCTAGTAACTCGTGCGGATATCTGAAACTCCGACCTGAAACTCAAGACAATTTTGAACTGGAGCGGAAGTGCATAATGACACCAGCTTTCTCAAAAGGGCCATTGTACGTAGCTAATACAATCAGTCCGGTGAGGGATAACGCTGTTATCCTCAGTTACATAAACTTGAGTGACCAACTGTTTTGTTTGCACAAAGGTGTGGGAACTAGGAGAAGGGTATCTGATTAATTCAGCAAACAAAAAGGGAGAAGACACACGAACGAGACACCAAGAAACAGTTTCTGCTAATGTAGCCATTGCTCAAAGGGTCCTTACGAAGACAGATTAAGGCGAGTATAACAAAGAAATCATAGACGAGAAGGAAATTCAACAGAGATGCAAAAAACTGTCCTCCTCGAAACCCAGAGTAAATCTGAGGAATTGCTAGAGGCTCCTCATGGACTCACCATGACGTATTGGCACTAGATGATGAATGCTGTCCCAGTCTGCCCGTTCAGAAGTGTTAGATTGCGAGCTGTTTGCCCCGAAAGTCATTTTTCGTAAACAATACAGATTACCGCACCGATATCTACAGGACATCGATGATTTCACCGATTCGCACTGAAAAAAGGGTACATCAAAGCAGGGTACAGCCCCCATTCGTCACCGTTTACTCGTGGATGGCCTAAAGACAGTACGAATACCAAGGGTGTGTTTTGGATTCACAGGCTACCTTCAACTCCCATATGCCGTTAGACGTATGTTCTCTGCCTTCACATCGACGAGAATTTTTACAATCCTAGGGGGTAATTACGGTGTTTTACATCCGTAGTTTACTCGAGGCATACAAACGCCTTGGAGATAGATGAGAAGAGACGCAAAAGGTGATGCATTTGGACGAGGAAGGGCCTCTGGTGTCCCACTCGCTGATGTTCGGGCATAGAATGCTCCTAGCATTAGCCCGCACATGACAATGGCTTAAATCATCTCTAGGGCGTAGGCACAAAGTCTATCTAGACGCGTATTGGGTGTCTAGGAAGAACGGTGCCAAGAATCACTTTGAAAATTTTGAAGAAAGTGCTTACCGCTTTCAGAGAAAATAAGCTGAGAATAAAATTATCAAAATGTAGTTTCCTACAATCAGCCGTTTTGTACCTGGGATTCAAGATAGGAAGACATGGAATTAGCCCAGATCCGGCCAAGGTAGAAACAATGAAGAGTTTCGTCCCTCCTACAAATGTGAAGGAGACGCCAGAGTTACTTTGGTTTCTTCTCTTTATTTTCCGTTCTCAATAAAGGATTTGCCGCAGTAGCACAACTTTGTTGATTTGATAAAGAAAGGTGTCCCTTTCCTTTGGACGAACAACAACAAGCTTTCGACACTTTGAAAGAGAAACTGGTGGTGCAGCCACAACTAACTTTCCCTGATTACCGCAAGGAATTCTTCGTGAACACAGACGCCAGTAATTACGGGATAGGGGGAGTGTTGTACCAACTGACAGATGAAGGGAAAGAGAAGCCCTTATCTTTCGTGTCCCGGACACTCAGGGGCAGTGAGTTAAACTATGATACGATCGAAAAGGAATGTTTAGCCGTGGTGTTCTGCTTGCAAAAGTTTAAGAACACCATCTTCGGCTACAAGGTCACTATCATCACCGACAACCAACCTCTCTGCTTTATTTTTAGAAATAAGCAGCAGACCGGCCGTTTAGCTCGATGGAATCTCTTAGTAAACAGTTTCTCACCCACCATAGTATACAAGAAAGGAAAGAATAATGTTGCCCCAGACTATCTGAGTAGGCATCCGGCATCTAATGTGTTCCTGGTCAAAGAAATAGCGAAAACAGAGAAAACGGAGAAAGCAGAAACAACAGAAAAGTTCCCTCGAATAGATTTCGCGTTGAGTCGGGAAAATTTCATCAAAGAACAACAGAAATGTCCCCGTGTAGGAAAATTGGTGAAATGGGCCGAAGAGAATCCCAGAACACACCCTCACATCTTAATAAAAGGCATCTTACATTACGCTGTGGAAGCAAAACCTTATCTTGTACATGTTCCGGATAGTATGATTTACAGTGTGATAGACCAGTGCCACGCTTCACTAGCTAGCGGGCACGGAGGTCAGCAAAGAACTGAAAAGAGAGTGGAGGAAAAATACTATTTTCCTGGTATCCAAAAGTTAGTTAAAGAATACTGTAGTCAATGTGTGTCTTGCGCTAGAACTAAGGGTCCTAGACCCCCTGTAGCAGAGATCAATAGATGGCCGCTGCCGTACACACCTTTCTCACGCGTTCATGTTGATAGTATTGGAAAATTGCCAGCTTGTACAGGATCAGGAGCCAAATACATCTTAGTATTTCGCGACGTTTTAACACGGTATGTTGAATTAGTGCCTTGCAAGACTAGAACGAGCGAAGAATGTGCCAGAGCATTGCAAGAGAGGGTCATATGTAGACATAGCGCCCCTCAATTGCTTGTCTCTGATAATGCATTGGAATTTACGAGCCAGGTATTTAAGGACTTATGTAAGGCGTGGAGAATAAAGAAGGTGGAAATTTTGCCTTACAAACCATCCCAAAATGGTGTTGTGGAAAGAATAAATGCTGATATTGAATCTTTCTTGCGACATTACGTGAATGCAAATCACCGAGACTGGGATAAGTACCTGAGCTTTGCCCAAATCGCTATCAATTCCGCGTATAATCGATCTATAGGTCTTCCCCCATTTCCTTTGGCATGGATATATAAAAAAGGGCTCCCTACGAGATGCCCTGATTTAGTGTGTATCACCTTTGTGAATAGAGTCTGAGAAAATGAGATTCATTTCGGACGAAGTAGATACGATAGTAGAGAGGATCGATTATATAAGAGATTTGGCAAGAGAGAAGTTAGAAGCGGAAACCACAAAAACTTTGGAGCAACAACATAAAAGGGCCAAACAAAGAGAGTTCAAAATAGGAGATTATGTTTTCGTTAGAGCAGTTAAAAAGCCCCATCAAAGTTCGAAGTTATGCATCAAGTTTGACGGGCCATATATTGTCCAATGTTTAAGGGGACCTAACAAACTGATGGTGTATTGTTTAGAGTCAGGCCGAACCTTCCCAGTCCATGTGGACAACGCCAAGGTGATCCCAGCAGAAAAGTTCACCGAGTCACATTTTGACTTCATGAACGATGAGGTTTGGAATCCCACGCGGTTGGAAGAAATTGTTTGAGCTCCAAAAGAAACAAAATAAGAGAAAGAATGGAGGAAACAGACAAGAGAAGCAACCCAGAGTCTCTTCTGAGAAGAACCGAGAAGAAGGAAGCAGGAGATGAGGAGGGAGAAGAAGAAAGGAAGAAGGAGAAGGAGAAGAAGAAGAAGAGAGGAAGAAGAGAAGAAGTAGATGAAGTGGAAGAAATTTCTCCTCCCACAGATCAAGTGTCCCAATATTCTTTCCAAATTCCCATAACGCCACAAATTCAGTCGCGGACACAGCTACTTTCCCCAACTCCCATCCCCCACAATTCAGCATGAATATGACAACTACTTACTCTATCCCCACAACCTAGCCCGTACCGCAGTGTACGAATTCTTGGAGCCATCCGACTCCCGCAACAACCGACCCCGGTGGAACCTGTAAGAGAAAGTAAACCCGTGGAAGAAAGAAGATTTAGCGATGAGATTGTAGAAAGAAAGAAGGTAACAGCGAGTGTAGTCGCCGGAACGAGCGCGTCAGACACGTGATTTTACAGTGTTTCCACTCCAAAATTGACTTCAAAAACTCCCCTCCAACCCTGCGGTTCGGAGAAAAGAGTTTAGACCATCTTTATCCCCAATTCAACAAGAGATTTCCCTAGAAAACCCTGTTCAAAAAATTTCTCAGGAGCCACCAGCACACGAAGGTGAGGTGTATGGAGCCTATGGTGGAGCCCCTCCAAGAACAAATTCCCCTGTGAAATCTCCAATTTCCCCAGTGAAAGATGGCCACTACCCCATTCCCCCGGTCGTAGATTCATCTCCTAAGGTGTTCATCCCAGATAACAGAAAACAGGACCCCTCTTACAGGCCCCATAATCTGTTCACTGGTCCTAGAGATTCTACACCCCGAGTTACCCGAAGTCAAACAAGGATGAAGGAACAAGCTTTACAGCAACAGCCCGAGGCAAGTGACAACACGGAGACTACAGCGAAGACTCCTGTCCAGCCTCCACCTGTCAAATTGGATTTGAACACCACAGTCCGAGGAGGGAAAGCCTGGTATTTGCCTCCTGGTTACTAGTTCATCCCAATTTTGTATATACTTTGTATATTCCTAGATTTAAGAGAAAATTCTTTAGTTTGTAGAATGAATTCTTCTTATTCTGTTAGTCTAAGAAGGATACTTTTAGTTTTAAGGACATGATGACAGTACATTTCGCTTCGCGTCTGTACTAAATATTTTTTTTAGTTAAGATATACTTAGTGGATTAAGAAAACCCTTAGACTGGATTAGACGACGATCGTCATAAATTTAAGAAAATTAGCTTGGATTAGTAAATATTCTTAATAATTTAAGGAAATTAGTCGGGATTAATACATATTCATAAGAACTCTAATTCTAGAATTTAGATATAACTTTGATAGATCTTAGAATAGATTAATTCAATACTAGTTTTTACTCATTTTTTATATAAAGAAACCTGTTAAAAATATGTTTCACTCTCAGAATAAGGGGGGGGACAGCAATTTTTAATACAAAAAATAAAATACAAAATAGAAAATCCAAAAAACTTTTCTATTAAGAAAAACAAAAAATAAGTAAAAGTAAGTAAGTAAGTAATATCACTAACTAGTAAATAAACAATTAAGTATTAAGTAGTATACAACGTTGAGTTTAAAAACTCCTACATTTAGATTTTAAGCCAACTAACTCGATTATAGTTAAGAAAGCATTTAGTTTAGTTAATAAAACGCGAACGCTTTAACTAACCAATTAATTTTAAAACTGTTATTAAACATAATTAGGCGACCTTATAAATTCATCAAACCAAGAAAAGTATAAAGTATAAATATTTCAGAAATGAATTTCGGAATACCAGCTGTTGCTACTCCTCATCTAATCAACATGCAAGCAACCTCATCAATGAAAAAGAAGAAACAAAGTTCTACCTGGTTTAGTTTTTTATTCGTACCGGACGAAGTCAGCTTCATAGAGATACCTCGATCAGTTATCTCCTTGAATGTCTTCAACATTCAGAAACTATCATCAAGACGAGAGAGAGACTGTAACCACGTCAGAGAGAGATTTCTAACCACGTTCGAAACCATGTTTCCTAAATGTTTTCCACACATCAAAGGGCTCACCAATGGGAATTTAAATTAATGACCATTCGAGTAAAAGTGTTCAAGCCCAGAAATCTGAACCGAAAGGTAAGTGTAATTGCTTTGGATCTTCTGTCAGATCAAAAGGACAAGCGACCGCTTGGTGGGTGAATTTGGAGGAGACGTCTCAACATTCTGTTTGGCCTGCTAACCGATAAACAGGTAACTACTTCGAAAGAAGATCAACATTTAGGTAGTATGGGGACCATCTACCTCAAACTTATTTGATTACTGGAATAAAAGGAATAAAATTGGAAAGCGAATACTCGTTACTTTGATAATTTTGGATAGCTTAGCAAAAATTAATAGAGTTTCAAAGTAGCTTAAGTGCAACGCACAATATTATAAACCAGATGGGCAGTATCCGGGCGTTAATAAATCTAATTGAACAAACAGTTCAGAATATACACCAAATACACCAATTGGTAATAAATTCACTCAACTTGCCAAAAACAAAATAACGAATTCACAACTTTTTTCTCCATCTTCCATACCGTTTTTACTAGAAATGGAACAAGAAACTAACTTCACGACAGTCATTCTCTAGAACAAAACCTATCACAACTTTTTTACCTACTCTTGGACTATTCAATCTGAGCTAGCCTATGACTAATCACCTTTGATTCTTTCAATACTGGAAGATAAACTTTATCTCGTATAAACTAACTACCTTTTCCTAGCTCATCTTTCCTTTAAACAGATCACTAGTTCGAGTCATGTACAACGACCCAAATATTACTTCTTTGGTGACATTACGGTAATCGAAAAAATACACTTACCTCAAAGAATCAGCACACGATCTTTGTAGACATTTAGGTCATTAGCAGTCTTGCCCTCAGTCCAAGTGTTTGCTTCCCATCGATGATATCTTGTTTATTATCTCTACATCTGAATTTCACTAATGTTTCGCATCTGCCCTAATTGCAGAATATAAGTCTATAGAACCTTATACTGTCGCTTTAGGACACTTCACCCTTATTTCTTTTTCAGAAAAAAACTAGGCTTCGATGCATGGTGAGAAACCAACTCCTATTACAGCATGTCTATGATTATCGTCTTTTACTCATTCTCACGGATGTGCCTTTCATCTCTTCT
>JABUQX010046709.1:0-25000 GCA_015478945.1 Trachelipus rathkii
ATATATATTATAATATATATATATATATAACTATATATATATATTATATATAATATATATATTATTAATATTAATATATATATATATATATAATATAATATAAATATATATATATTAATATATATATTATATATATATATATGCAAAAGTGGGCGTGGCCTCCAAAAAAAAAAAACACAATATGAATACAAATTCTAACACACTCAGAGCTCAAATATAGAATAAATACAAGTATATAATATACATATATATATATAGTATGATTATATATATATTATTACTATATATAATACATTATATATATATAATACAGTATAATAATTATATTACATATATATATAGTATTATATAAATACTTAATATATATATTATAATATATAATTAATATATTTAATATATATAATTAATATATATATATATATATATATGATAGATATATAATATTAAATATATATATATATATATAATATAATATATATATATATATAATATCTATTATATATAATATTATTATAATTAATTGCAAAAGTGGGCGTGGCCTCTGAAGAAAAATATTGGACCCCAAGCCACTTTCGATATTTTAAATTAAATAGAGGTGGAGTGGTGATAATATATTCATGAAGGTCGCGATTATCGACAAGAAAAAAAACTATAATAATTATTAAATTTTAAGTAATTTTCATGTCGTAATAGGTAAACATGTATATTAGCAATATAACATAAAAGAAATTTTTTTTTTTTTATAACATATAAAAGAATATCCACTAAGGTCGTAAAACCTGCAAGATTAGTCAAAGAGTCGGGGTCTCTCGGCTCCTGGGGGATATATATCAGACGGGGTAAAGTAATAGTAGAGTAAGCTATTAATTGTTCGATTAGATCCTGGGATCCTACCTGGACAAGAACCCTAGGAATTTTTAGGACCTGGACTTTTTATGTGGCAACCTAGAATTTTTATTTAGCCCAAATTTTTTACCGTGACCTTCGACCTTTTATAGGGCCTTGGGTAATTTAATTTTTTGGCCCTTAAAGATCATATTAATTTCTTTATAGGAAGAACCTTTTTGAAGCCGCTTCGAAGAAGGGGCTGTCTCCCAGTACGAGAATTAGTAGCTAGGAGCTATCAGTCAGAGTATACGTATTATACACCTATTCCTTATATAGTTTTGGACCTTGAGACTTTATTTATTTGCTCATTGACCTTTATATTTTGGAGTCACTGACCGTATATTTACCCTAGGCTTAATATATACTTACTTTGGACAAACCCTAAATTTGTGGCCCTCATATATATACTTTAGGGTCTTAGCCTCATACTTTTTGATCACTTGACCTTGATTATGACCTTGATATTTCATACCCTTTATAGGGTCATAGCCCTTTATTTATGATGCTCTTATGACTACTTAAGCAATCCCAAGAGGATAAAAAAAATATTCGCAAAACCTTGATAAAAGACGCTTAGTATAAATTCGTTCATAGCGCAAAATAAGGCGCACACGTTTACAGCTCGACCTCTAACATATACTGATATACCTTAATAATTAATTCTGACCTATATTGATTACATTTATTCTGACACTTGATTATCGCGAGTATCATAAGGTTATGTTTACTAGATTCCTAACTTCGAACGCCCTGTTTAATGAATAAATCGGTCCTTAATTTGATAGCGCAATGTATGTATCTATATATATGACCTAACGCATGGATACCAAAATGATATAATGACCTACATATAATACACTATTATACTACACCCACTAAACTACTATCACGCACATACACACGTGGTATCTATATATACACTTACACAGACCTTTTATCTACACGCTGTATCACTTTGCAGTATCTAGTTCTTTAAACCTTTATCGGCTTACTTATGCCTCGAGCCTATACCTATGTTCTTAGCCTATTCGATTTCTATAAATTCGGTGATTTAAATAATATCATTACTATTTCGACCCTAATCCGATGTGAATTTATTAACCTAAGCATATATAAAGACTTGACCCAAGTTTATGACGCTTGGTTAAAACAGCAAATGGACAGGTTGGTAGCAATTGGCGATGTAAGAGGAATCCTGGAAAACGATATCTTTATCATCACTACTTCAAGCCCATATAAGCGAAACCGAGAAGGGAATCCGACTGTTATCTATAAAGGTAGTATTATTATCAGCCAGTAACAAAAAGATTTAAATATTAGATATAATTATAAATAATACTAAAATAATTAAAAATCAATTATTAAAATATCAAATCGTTAAATAAAATGAAGGAATTATATATTTAGACTAATCATATACAATAACATAATTAAAGAAAAATAACACTACCAACATAAATTAAATATAATAATAAATTAGACTATAAAATATATGAAATATACAAATATTAGAAAAATATTAATACGTACTCTATACCTACTTCCATTAACTACTATAATACAATAGATGAAAATACATTTCTATTAGCTAAACGGACGAGAAAGAATTGACGGAGATCAAATATTATATTCTAATAATATAATATCATAAATGATTTATAATGAGGCCAAATAATAGAGGTGGACATATGTATGATCTATAATCCATTAAATATTCCTAATCATATATGAGACATTTATAGGATTGGTATATTCTATAGTTATAATATAGAAATGAATTGTCTGCACATTTAATACAGATTGAATAATTAATAAAGTTAAAGCAAATCTTCACTTTTAACTAGATTATTGTATTCTGAAATTACATAGAATCATTATTATTTATTATATATAACTTTATTTAAGTAGGTAAATATATTTAATATAGATATTATATAACAATAATTAAAATGAAAAAATTAAATAGATTACTAATATTAATATGATGAGTTTATAAGTGAAGATTTATTTACACATTAAAAGAATATATCGACTTTAAAACATCTAATTAAGTACAACATTCTATTTATATTTAAAAATATGAAATAGACTAGTTATTTTTTCTTATATTAGGAATTTAGCATAATTAAAAATAATTAATGTATAATTTCGTACGTATATACTCATATAAATAAATTAAAAATCACAAGATTATATAATATTATATATCAATAAATAATAAATAACTTTATAATATAAATAATGTTTTTCGATGTTTTCGTTATAATATATATATATATATTATTATAAATATAATAATAATAATTATAATTATATAATTAATATATATAATATAATAATTTAATATATATTATATTAATTAATATTATATAATTAATAATTTAAATTAAATTATATAAATATAGATAATTATTAATTATAATTATATAAAATATTATAATAATAAATATTTAAATAATTTTGTATAATTCTCTAAAATAATAATAATTTATTTGTTATTTTAATCTAATTATTAAAAAATTCATAATATATAATAATAAGTCAAAAGTGTAATAATTTCTTAATACACTAAGTGATAAATTAATAATATCCATAATATGATTAATAATTAATAGTATAATTATAAATTATAATTATTACAATTATAAATTATATATAAATATATAATTATATATAATTAGTCTAATTATTTCTAATACAATTAGAAATAATAAAACAAACAAGAATATTTCAATTAAATAATTAAATAATAAAATTAATAATATGATATATAATTTATATTATATATATTAATTATAATATATATATATTATATATTTAATATTATATATATAATATAATATATAATATATAATATATATTTATATATAATATATATATAAATATAATATCTATATAGTATTATTATAATATATTAATTAATAATATTTATATAATATAAAAATATATATAAATAATATATTATGGCTGAATTTTATATTACTATTTAAGGTGTAGTACGAGAGAGGAGATGAGGCATTTTTGAGCACTGCGCGCGCAAATAATAGACGCAGGTTACTTTGTAATTAAATGTATATATTATAATATTATATATATTTATTTATATATATATATTATATATATATATATACATATATATATATAATATTTAGCTAATTATGGCTCAACATCTTATAATATCAGAAAATTTATTTTATTTCATGATATATAATCAGCGTTTTATTCTCTTTCTTTATATATCATATTGGACGTAACTGTTAAATATCTTTATTTAATTTCAGCTAATAATTGTAATTAATTTAAAATGAATATCTCTCCGTCTTGAGAAGCGCCACGTGAACTATAACGTTATCATTTAGAAATTCGTAACACGTAACATAAATCTAACGTGGAAACTCGTCAATTAATATAATTAAAATTATATATAATAATTAATAATAAATAAATTAAGTAATAATATAATAATTGGATAATTAAAATAATACTATTAACAAATAATAATAATAATTAAAATAATAATATTTATTAATAATATATATATAATTATTTATATATATTATATATATATAATATATATCTTAATATATATATATATATTTAAATATATATAATATTGTATATATATATAATATATATATTAACATTATATTATATATATAATATAATACATCTTTATATATATACTGATATTATAATATATTAATAATATATATAATTATATATAATAATTATATTATTATAATATATATATATATTAATATTTAATTAAATATATATTATATATATATATATAATACTATAATTATGATATAATATATTATATATATAGTTATTAATATATTATATATATTAATTATATATATATATCTATATATATATAGTTGATATGATATATATATATAGTATAGGTATATATATATATTACTATATATATACGTGATAATATATTAATATATATAATAATTAATAATTAATATTTAAAGATACATTTAAGACATTAAGATATATAGAGACACGTTAAAATAAGCCACATGGTCTAATGCGAGGATGTCTCAGTCTCTAAACTACCGAAACTACCCAAACACGTATCTAGCTCAAGTCCGTCAAGATGACGTAAGACTTCAGAATCTTTTTGTAATTAGAGAACAAGAAGAACTAGATGAAGACTATTCTTCGGTATTTGAAGGTAAGAAGCAAAATTTAACATTGCATCCTTTAAGAGATGAGAGAGAGAGAGATGAAGTGAGAGAGAAGCTATATATATCAATAAATAAAATAATATAATCTATAATAAATTATATTTTTATTAATTAATCGCAACATGGTATATATATATATATATTTCAACTGTCACTAAATGACTAAAACAATTCATAAGAATTGTATATTATATACTACTGAGCAATGAAATAACCACAGTTGTTAGGAATGATTTTTGCTTTAATAGTGAATAATTCATTAAGAAAATTGAACTTACTTCCAGATAAATTAGAAGAAGAAATAATGGAGTTTAGTGGCCATAATAAAAAAAAAATAATAACAATACATAAACACATTAATGATAATATTATTAATAATATATCACTAGAAAAAGAAGTATCGACAATTTTTATTTAGGAAAACTGCATCGAGTGCACTTTGTAGCTGGCAAAGTATATTGTTTTTTGAATTTACTCAGTTATATATTATATATACTAATATATATATATGATATATTACTACTACTACTAACCAAAAGAGAGTAAGAGTAAAAGAGAGAGAGAGAGTAAAAAACAGCAGATGAAACAGACGGATGCTGCCATGCCACAAACTTTTCATCGCTCATAAGTGCGCCTCCAAAAGAGCAGCACGAGATAGCAACGCAGCGCAATACAGATCAAATCAACGTGCAATAGATGCACACTATACAGCAGTATACAGACACAGGAGAGAGAGGAGAAGAGAAAGAGGAGAGGAGAGAGAGAGAGATTTTGGAGTCATAAAATCTTTCTATTTTCATTGTGCTTTGTAAAAAGCTGTTGTTTGGCAGTGGTTTAGTGTTTGGATAAATAAATTGTTTATCATTTACCTGCTAAAAATCTTTGTGAACGACAAATTTTTTACGAGCATTACTACTGAGAGCAACTTACACTTACACTATTTAAAACTTTATACAAATTTTCAATCATTCTGACTCTGAGTCTGATCTTTTCGGCGTTATCTTTGTTAATGCACCACATACGCTATCATTATCATCAATTAGAACTGAATCTACAAACCCATAAATTACAACTTACGCTGCGAGTCATCCATTATGACACTTGTTTTCTTCTTACGACTACACTTTCCTTTACGTTTAGGAGAAACCGATCCAGATTACACAACATAGTATATAGCTCGTACTCACACACATCGCTACATCAACACACATCACACACACACACACATACTCGATATAATTATGTAAAAGCCTCAGTCATTTGATACTCAACTTTGATTGGCTCTAAACTTTGATGGCTCAACTTTTAGTTGGCTCAAACTTTGCAATGGTTCTATACCTTTGAATGAGAGTTCATCTTAAATGATCTTGACTCATACTTATTGATTCGGCGTATCATCTTTAAGATACCTAATTATATAACCTATATTGATGATTAAATATCCTCTTTGATGAAGTCATCTTTTATACCGTCTATCTTGACATACGGTTTTAAAAATTCAATTGATCGTTTAATAGACTTTAAGATTAAGTCATTTATGAATTTTTTTCCTTTCTCTCAACACATCTAAATTAGAACATAGAGTACATACTTAATATATTAATGTCTTCCCTTAGGTCATAAGCTGTCGAACCAGGGCGAGCATGCATTGCGCCCGTCCCTATAGCAAAGTGATTAGGCAACTCACCATAATATATTAGCATACTACCGCAGGTGCGACCAATCGCGTTCCCCTACGCCCGTCATGTCGTGCGCTAACTTTCAGCAGGCGCAATATTATCCGTAACGCCCCTAGCCCGCCGCGTGCGACCATAGCATTAAGTACGCAATAATTATACCCCGAGCTAATACCTGCACGAAACTAGCGGTGACCGTCCCTAGCAGGCGCAATTATTCCCTATCGCGAAAGATAAATATATAATATAATATCTAATATCTATATGGATATCATTATCATTATCATTTATATAATTGGGCGAAATACACTATTTTTATTTAAAAAACTCATTTTCATTAGTAACTTGTGTTCTTCAATCTTGTACCTATCCAATTACAGACCTTATTATTTATTAATTAATTTAAGCACATATTTGGTCAGAGAGGTGTTGATATCAATGTAAAAACTAATTCAAATATTATTTAAAATTATGTCTCATTTACATTAATTAATTATATATAATACACTGGATTTAACTTTAAACATTTTATTAAAAACATAATACTTTTTACAGACCCAAAAAGCAGTAAATAATCAGTTATAAATCAATACAGGTGTTTAAACCTAACATTCACAAAGCCAATAGTAATGACTTTTGTTATACTGTTTTAATGCTATTTACACCTCATATGTTTTTACTGCTTTAAATAACTCTCACATATTGTACGTTAACTAGTTAGTATGGTAGAGCCTTAGAGATAGTCAGGTTAATATATCATGATTAATTCATAATAAAAAGTAGGATGTGTTACCTTACAATCGCATAAATGTGTATTTCATGTTATGTACCTGGTGTGTTAATGAGTTTTACTGTTATAACATATACTGACTATTAAGTACTCATCCAATTATGTTTTACTATGACTTTAACTCGTAACATCCTGTAAATATGTAATTTAAGCGATGTAATATAAACCATTTTAAAGCTGTAACCAAATAACAGTTTAAATCATCATTCCTCATTGATAGGGGGTTATAGAACTAATTCACTTGCAACCGTAACAAGGAGGTATTGATGTATAATCGCTTATGTGTATGATATTACATTTGTTACTAGATTATAATCCGCCTCAAAATTTAATCCCTTTCAATAAATAGTTCTTATAATAACAGTGTACAATAATGTTAGCATTCACTATTTTATTAACTATCTTCAATGAAACCTAGCTCATAAAGACAAGCAATAAAACGGTAACCCAAAGATTTAGATGGAGTGTTGAAACTAGCTTTTTGAGAGCGTTAACAATTTACCAAAATAGTGAGATATAATTATCACTACAATTTATGATTTTTATATAACTAATGTCTGAAGTTCAGAGAGAGCTTTAATAACATATTTAGACTTGTTTTATAAATCTCATATATTTATTACATTATGTATTATTTATATTATTTATTGTTTTAATACTATCTATTTTATATATATTATTTTTATTTATTTTTTAATTTAATTTTAAATTTATATATTAATTTTATTTTTATTTTTATATATATTTTATTTTTAATTATTATTTTTCTTAATTATTAATATATATATAATAAATTTATAATATATACTTATCATCGACCTATTGTTTATTATTTATTTATAGACAATATATACACAACTAATATATATATATTATATATATATATCACACCACACACACACACGAGTATATATCAACACACACTACACACACACACATACACACACACACACACACACACACACACGACACACACACACACGCACCTTTTGTATGACCATAACGTATAATTTATTAAAATACATTTTTATGTTTTAATTAAACCCGTACATTTTATATTACTCATTCAAAATTACTACAAGGATTGCAAAGTTTGGGAGAACTTCGATCTTAAAATGTGTCATTGTTCCTATAAACAAAGTAATTTATTATTACAATTATTCATAACTGATATGATTTAATAAAATTTTTATAACCTTTGTTTAAAATTCTTTTAATATAAACTTTAGTTATTTACTATAAAATAATTATATGAATTTTTGATTATTAAAAATGTGTATATAGCAAGACAACTATTATAAAGAATTAAAATATCAGTTATAAATCTAGTAAGGTCATCCCAACAGCACCTATATATTACCTCTACGTTATTTTATACTTATATATCGCTCTATCAACCAAGCTTTAAACTACCTATAACTGTTTTATGTTCTATTTTAGACTTTAATCATATCGTGGCAGTTGAACAAGGCTTCGGAGTGCGTCTCTAGCCCAACCGAGCGATAGATGTACGGATTAGTATGGTATTAAGATTCAAATCTAACAAAAATAAGTTCTTCTCTGTTAACATAACATGTTACTTTATTAGAACTCGTCGATGAAGATAACAGGAAGAAAGAAAGAAAATATCAAATTTATATAATATATAACTACCTAATTATGTACTAAATTTGCTACATCACGTTTAATGATATTTCAAACTTTCTAATCATGTTAATAAATATAAATAAATATATTATTTTCAAAGTTTTTAAATGTTTTAAATACTATCTCAATAGTGTGCGAGTCTATTATTTTTATTTAAATCTTTGCTATTTTACATTGACAACCTAACAATCTGTATAGTTAACTGAACAACAACCACAAACACTACTAAGTATATCTTCACTCCCATTTAACCGATATACGTAAAAAACGAAACCTCTTGGCTATGCTGTATATAAAATGTATGTTGAAATATGACCTAAAGCAGTATATATAAGCTAAATTTAGGTGATATATATATAAGCCTTTTTGTATACTCATTTATTATCTACTCTAGGCGATTTAGGCCTAATAATGTCGTAGGTCAAAATATAATTATTTCAAAACTGACCTCTAATTTCTGAGTATAATGTGGTGCAATAACTACGTTAGGTAACCTGAAATTTAGGGGCATAAAATAATTTTCAGGATAAATCTTTCTTTTATATGTTATTCTCCTATAGGCTTGAGATTTTTAAAGTCCTAAAAATACCTTATATATCATATATATAAGGTATCAATAAAAGTTAAATTATTCACCATAGTATTAAGACATAGATCTAGAGATCAAATGTTATATAATATTATTATTTTATAAATATATTTTTCAACTGAACATGCGGATAGAGTAAAGTAATCCTTTTAAGCAGTATAAATTATATAAGTAAGTAATAGAACTATAGTATTATCTCTTTAATCTTGTATGAGTAATGGAACGACGTAGTAATCCTAATCTCTTATATATAAGTAATCTATATATGAGCTTCGAGTATTGTAGATTGTTCGTATAGAATTATTTATTAATCGCTTTTTGGTTTTAGGTATGTAAATAAACATGTTTTATTCATTAAACTTCAATTTATTACTCATTAAACCTAGTGATTTGGAAAGTTAAAAATTAATATTATTGAAGTATGAGGTACAATTTTATTAGACAAACTCTAAAAATTGTTAAATTAGTTACCATCCTGATAAAATTATCAACACAAATTGAATATGATCTAACCTGAGTTAAAATAAAGTGCATAATTTTCATAAAGTAGTTTAATATCTGACTATCTTCATTAGATTTCCCTTATGGGTAAATGTAATTATCTTACATACAAAGGAAAACCAAAGGAGTCTCAGTTGTGGAATATTCAAGATCCAGGAAGTAAGGGTTTTCATTTCATTATAATTATAAAAACAATCAGATAATTAATTTATATTTATTTGACATCTGTCAGTTTAATAGTTCTACTATCTCATTCGAGATCTTCCCTATCTTAGTAGATATATATATAGTATAAAATACCAAGCGTATTTTCATTGAGTCCATACCGATGGAGTATCATCTTGTAATAATTTTGTTATTATCCTCGGGGCAAGGCACAGCACAATAGAAAGGTGACTACACAAGATATACTTAAAACCAAAGCTTCAAGCTTTATAAAAAAGTACGAGACTCAAGATAAACAGTTATATTATAGTAATACTATAAATATCATGTGCGATAGAAAACCAGTAATTAAAGTAAAAACTTTACTCCATATTAAAGTATTTTTTTTATAAACACCCAACATAAGCAAGTCTTATTCGAAGTCAGATTCTAGTAGTGAAAAATTGAAAAATATCCCCTATGTAACCTTTACATAAATTTCAATTTTGGATGTATCTGTTGTGTGTAGGTTAAATTAGATATAATAATAATATATGTTATAGAGGTACGTAAGTCAGAAAAATGTTAAAATATTCTAGCAAAAATGATAAGAAGAGCATCCAAATAGTATTTATAAATATATTTATACCGAACAAGAGAATATAATTCTATTTAGGAGTTAAACATTATGATTTAATATAAATTACTAACCTCAAGCATTATACTCCACGCATGTATGATATATCGGGAGGAAAAAGCAAATGATCCTATTTACAGTTCATCCCATGACGCATATCGAACACGTGAGCTAATTTCACTACACTTAGCTATTCAATTGATCAGTGTTTTATGCTATGTCAATAATATCGAATTCAGATATATCTACTTTGGTGTAATTGAGCGAGAGTGCGAGGGAGGAATTCGGTCGCAATGATGCCGACGCTGCCAATTCTCAAGGTTCCGCAGTTGTCCTGTATGGGCTTAAAGTTGCCAAATTTCTATATGAGAAATAGACTTTAATCGTTATGCAGAGGGAACACGTTTCTTACCGTATATTTTCACTGATATGTATTTACTTGTATACCACTACTGAAGCAGATAGACACGGTAAAAAGGTGGCGAATTCCATGGTTCGATAGGGAGATGGTATAAAAGTTACCAAGCAATGGAAACATTGATATATTATGTCATAAGGAGAGTGAGTTGACTGAGAGTGCGTTAACATATAACATAGATTAGTCATAAACACTCACACTTGTAAGTAAGGTGTGAGTATATTTATTGGAACGATTTTGTGCTTGTTATGCGTCCTCTTTTTTTTATTCACTAACTGTTGCGTTGTTACCACATCTTGTACTACAAAATATCTGACATTATATTTCATTAAGTAAGAGATATATCTTTATCAGCGAGCGTGTACTAGTAGGTCTTCTGTAATAAAACTCTTTATCCTCAATTATGTTCACAATCAACTTAATATAAACCTGTATTACGGTATATGGTCAAATGCAAGGAAAAATATAATTTATTTTTATTATGATTTAAAATAACTCTATCTTCCTAATGAGATGATATTAGATAGTCAATAGATAATGATTACTCAAAAATGAAGTATATTTCACTAATTATAATTATGTGAAATGTACAGTTTTATATAACAGCTCTTGTGGGTCGCGTTAACGATATTGGTATATACTTTGGGTCTGTATTCTTAAGGCTACTAAATATGGTTTAATCATGTATCTATGTTAACAAAGCAATAGCTAATATAACCATAAACCAGCTCTGATACGGAAGTCTCCACAACGCTTCTTTCAGACTAAAAAGATCATGACATAGAAGATGGGTGGATTGCTTCGACCATTATCACTCTGCTTATACGAGCGCGGGACAATAGGACGCACTAAAAATATTTCAACTCCCTCTAACCTCTGACCAATCACTAAACAGATAGCGTCACAATGATTACGAAGAGAATTATTCAGCACGGAACTTTTGAGTACCTAACTAATAAACACCGAAAAACAACAGGTCTATGCATTCACATATGAATTGGCGCTCTAATAACATTTCCTCTTACCTGCAAATCTATAGTATTGATTTCTTACCTCGACTCCGTTACTATGCCAACGGTATGTTTCTGTGTTTCTGTAAGTTCAATGTTGTTGGAGAGAATTATATTCTATAAATATTTTTGAAAAAATCTGGTTTTTTTGAGATCAATTATGTAACGAACAACTCTGATTCCTTAGACTATTTTACCAATGTGATTCTATCAAAACTTTGAAAAATACCAATGATGTGACCATATACCTTTTATGACCTTCGGTATAAAGAGCTATGAATTGAGTTGCAAAAGAATATTGACTCTCTTCAATAGCGACATCACATAATCTGAAAAGTGGTTTATCCGCTTTTTAAAACACTTTATATCTGACTTGAGGAATTTTTTAGTTGCGTAACAAGTTATAATATCTTAGGATTTCCATTTCTATTCTGTTTATCCGATCTGCATTGTAATTTTAACAGAGAGTTAGATAAGTTGGAGGGATGCAAGCACATTCTTATAGACATTATAAATATAAATTTTTCTTTGTAATATTGGACCCTGATTTTGAAGCGCGCCTAAAGTAGTTACGACACACGTTGTGTCTATGAGAAACAAAATTGTTGTCCCTCTATAAAACAATAAATTATTTTTGGAAATTTTGAGAACAAATATATGCTGAGAGGGTATGAAACAAGATATTAAAATTATCTTCACATACGACTCACAAATATTATTGGTGTATATTCTCGAGGAGCAGAGGTCGTACCAATGTCTCCGTGAGCAAAATGTGTGAATATGTTGAAGTGCCGGGGTTAGTATGGTGATGTTTCATATAACAGTGTTATATGGTATTAGTCATGTATTCATTCACGTATTTATCAAAAATATTATATAATGAACGCGAGAGAGAGTCTCGCGATGATATATAATATATTCACTAAAATACTTTTTTTAATTATATTCTAAATATCTTTCTACGATCTTCTATACAAATTCTATTCAGTAGCGCGAATAAGTGACGAGAGATACAAACTCCTGTTATCACTATTAGAGAATTAAATATTTTTTGTTATATTATTCTAATATAATATAATAAAACATTTTATTTTATAAATTATCAAAAAAAATTTTATATTTATTAGAGGAACAATTAATAAATCAATGAGTAAAAAAAAAAAGCCAAGAGAACGATGAGCCTTAAGTTTACTATATGTGATTCATTGGTTTAAAAGAAATACTTAGCTATCTTCCACACGACCAACAAGTCCTGAAAATTTCATGTGATAACTTTCTTTTGTAATGTAATATAGAAAAAAAGAGACCCAATTTTTTCTATAGATATAGTTTAAAATACACAATAGAATATAGAAAAAGGCGTTGTGCGAAAAATGACGCAAACGCCTTCAGAGTGTATTGGGGTTTAAAGAAGGCGATAAATTGTCCTAGCGCCTACATGCCCTTATTTCTAGAGTGAGAGTGATTTACATTGATTTTAATTCTGCTTGTGTAACAGGGTACTGTTACAAAAAAGATTTGGTGCCGTTATGTTATATCAAAATATTTCTGATTCTGATTTTGAGCAAGGAGACTTCAAGAATATTATCGACAAGTGTAAAATAAGAAACCACGAGAATTATTACAAAGAAATTAACAAGCAAATTAAAAAATTAAAAATCTCTTATATCATTTTCAAAAGACCACAGAAAAACACTTGAATACGACGTTTTATAATATTTTGATAAGTTATATTAGATGAGGAAGTTTTCATAAGAAATATAGATACAATTAATTTGTGTTATAGTTTAAATAATCTGTTGAATGCTGTTAAAATTTATTACAAGTAAGTTTTCTGTTATCCACTGTGTTTAATTAATAACATTTATATATATGTGAGGAGAGGAGAGGGGCGGTGAGGGGGGGTGTGTGTATATGTGGAGTTGTGTGCGTGGTAGGTAGTAGTAGTGTGTGTGTGTGTGTGTGTGTGTCTGTAGGTTTTCGTGTGTGAGTGGTGTGGTGTTTCCAAATATAGGTTATAAGATAAATATGAACAACAAGACGGCATTCAAGATAATAAACACTAAGCTACTCAACATATCATACTGAAATTCTAAAAAAGAGTATAATGCAAATTTTCTAATAAATATTCAAATTATATAAAATAAAATGATAAATTATAAAGATATATATATAAACTAATAAGGACTTAACGAGATTTGTTATACCATTAAAAAGCTCACGTGAGCATACATATAAATATATAAAAAAAGATTAATAAATTAAAAGTATAATTATATATAGCAATAGAATATAATAAAACTAATAAAATCGAATTAATAGTGAATTACTTAAAAATTTTTTAATTGGAGATCAAAAAAGATCGGTGGTGTGTTCCGTTGTGCCACACCAATGCGATAAAAGCCACAAGTATCACATAGTATACATACATAATTATGAGTATTTTAAGCTCAGGGTGTACTAGTAATAACAGCTAAATATCACATCTACTAACAAGGGCTGACGTTATACATCTACTAATTTTTGTTTTACAATACTGTTTTACATGTCTTGAGGTAGAGTTGGCTCATACATCCACTATATTGTGATTTTATACTGATGCTATTTCTTAGAGGTACTAATATACTTAACTTATATAAAGGTATTGTTCAATATAATGTTAATATCAATAATATTATTTTAAATTATATTAAAGCATAAATTAATCTTAATTACGATTATATAGAGTAATTCATCTTACGTTTATTATCAAGCAGAAACATCGAGTAAAATCCAGTTAAATGAGTTTACTATATTCAACTCCTCATTGTAGGTTAAGGAATATCACACACTCATCCATAATCACTGTCATAATGTTGACTCCGCACAGATTTCGTATCTCGCTTAATTCTTATCTATATGATACTAAATGTTATATCACTGTGTATTATATCTGACCTGATGTTATGTTCTCAACATGATCAGTATTATTAAGATGATTTATTGTAATGTTATTTAGCTTTTATGGAGCTAATTTAATTTTTTGTTTGCTAAATTTAAATTAATATAGATATCTAAATACAGTGCTCATTTGAAGCGGCACATCAATACATATTATTGCATGTTTATTAAGCAGCTAAACAGTTATAACAACATATACTGTCGTACTTAATTATCCTTGTGTGTTAGGTTAACTACTCTTATTTTTACTTTATTACTTGATTTTTACCGCTTTAAGGTATGTAATTTTTTTCTATGAGTATTAAATATGTAGAGTATAAGCGGCATGTAATAACTGTCTCACTTTACTTGTATGTAATATAATTTACAGGAGTACTCGCACGAGTCTCGTAACACCAATAAACTCAATACGTCCTACTATTGATAAGTGATCGAGTACGATCTCGTATCACTTGGTGAGGCAGAGAGATTATTAAACACCTATCTTATTTAATTAACTGATTTTAACTAGCTAAAGGTATGTAATTAGTTTAATTAATAAATATGTGAGTTATAGCAGTAAAGCAATAAATATATTAATAGCTAAAGCATATTTTTTAATGTTAATATAAAACATAGTAAATACAAAAGCTGACTAATTCCACCTATAAACTGTTTGGTTAATGGCCTTGATATTATATAACTGAATTTTATTTTCCTGAGATGCATTTGCAATAACATTTCCTGAATAATAAATTTTAAGTGAGTTATAAAAGCAGTTTAAAAACATAATTGATGATAATAAGCAGATAAACAGTAAAACAAAGCACTAACTAATCCCTTTGGTTAATAGTTATATAGGTAACACTCATCTATATTTAGATAATTAAAATCTGATTTCTATAGCTGCTTTAAGTGATATGTTAAATGTAAAAATAATAATATACTATATAGTAGAGTATTACATAAAGCAGTAAAAATCATATTAGATGTTTAAAGCCATAAGTAATAATCAGTAATAATACAAAAGCATTACTAATATTCTAACGCTTTATGTAGTTAGGTTAATACTGTATTTAAGACTTTAATGATAGTATTCTACATGCTGTTAACAGCGTGTTCCTGTTTGAAATGTTATTACCGGATCTTGTTCACAGAGTGTCAGAAATATTTATACTATAATGTATTGTACCCGCATATATTTAATGTATAATTATTTATCTATCTATCTCTATCTTATCTCAGGATATGATCCTAACAGTCTCTCGAAGTTATACAGTGTGAATCAGTCAGACAACTAATTGACAAATAATGATGATGTAAAATAATAGTTAATTAATTTCCACTGGACTACAGTTCAATGTGTTTCATCGAGTTATATGATATCTTATGTTTCTTAACTATAGGGATATCGAGCTGAGAGACACAAGAGTTGGTCAAGGTAAGATCTCAGAAAATGTGGTTACATGCACCGGGCTTATGAAATACACAGGGAGAGTAGAAGACAGGGCGTCTATAAGTAGTAACTATTTTCCTTCCATACTGAGATGGTCTTTATCACGTAGAACCCCTGACTCTTATGGTATATCATTGCTGAGGTGATACTAGCTTAGCGCCTGCCGCGCGCGGCACCTCGCAGCCGGCAGGGCCGACGGCGGCGGCGCTCTCGCCGTCGCGGCCCTCGCCGTCGCGGCGCAGGGCGGCGCTCGGATATATTATATTTGTGTACTCTGCTTGATTGGAGTCTCAGCACTCTAACTGTGCGAGAGCAGTGTGTCAGGGCTAGAACCCGACAGCGAGTTGGATCTCGCTACTTCTGCTCTGTATTGCGGTGGTATCTTTCTCCATCGACTATGCGAGGGGATGGGTAGCCTTTCTTTGTCGCTGGTGGACAGCTTATGACTCTAAATAAGGGGAAGACTCACTACTGCTAATATCTAGAATTCTCATAGATTATTATGCTATTATTGTGAAGAGTTTAGGAGTATAGTCGTCTTATATACAAGTCGTACTATTATTTGAGATAATTTCATCAGGTATGAGTTCATTTCACAAAAGATTTAATTGACTATACTAAAGAGGTAGAGACTTGTACATGAGTATGACTTTCATTAAAGATGCAAAGTGCATACACGTTATATGTGTATAATCCAAAAGATGCACGCCATATCCAACACGAATAGGTGAGAGGATCATCATTGCACTTAGATATTGCTCACACTCATTTCAAAATGTTATGTGACAACACTCCATGCAAGAATATCTAAGAGAACCAAACTAACAGACTTGACCTTTTGTCTAAAAACAGCATAAAAGTGCTATATATATATAGTATGTATGCGGCCATACAATAGTTGACCAACAAATGTTAATTGAGCAGAGCATCATACTAATGACCTGTGTAGTATAGCTGTCCAAATATATCGAGAGTGTGTGTGTGTGTGGGTGTGGTTGTGTGTGTGGGTGTGTGTGTGTGCGTTTGGTACGTGCAATATATCTGTGTGTAATCTGTGTGTGTGAGTGTATGTGGTCTATGGTGAGTGCTTAAGTGTCTCTGGTGAAGCTGTAATGTGCTCTATGGGGTTTTAGTGGAGTCTATGTTATGTGCGTATGTGGTGAAAAGTGACATATTTAGTGTGTATGTGTGTATATTAGTGTAAGTGTAAGGGGTCTATGTAGATAAGATGAGAGTGCTGTATATAGTGGTCATAGTGGGTATGTGGTGTCATATAGTGTAGTGTGTATCTATGAACGTGTGTTTGTGTATGGTGCGTGTGTGTAGGTGTGAGTGTAAGGTGTCTATGGGTGAGTGTAGTGTATGTGTGTAGGTATGTGTGTTGTGTGTGTGTAAGTAATTATATATATACTATATATATATTATATATATAATATAATATATAGGTATATTATATTATAATATATATTATTAATATATTGAGTATATATTATATAAAAGTATGATATTATATATATATATATATATATTACTATATAATTGAGTAGTATATAATTAATATTATTTTTTGACTAAGTCACATGGTGGATTTGCATGAGCATGTTTGGGTAGTGGGTTTACTGGGACATCCTCGTTAGCCCCATGTGGCTTTTTACTGTCTCTATATTCTTAACTATCTTATTAGAATAATGAGATATTTATAGTAGCTTTATAGTATAATTATATATATATAATATATATTTATATATGATATAATATATATATATATATATTATATTAGTATATATATATATATATATATATAGTTATATATATATATTATAATATATTATATATATATATATTATTTTATTTATTATTCATTATTCTTAATTATTTGGGTTTGCACGTGTTCTGTACGGTTCGAATTCAATGTAACGTTTCACGTGGCGCTTCTCAAGACGAGAGATCTAATAACAAAAATAAAATAAAAATGAAAATAATTACAATACGTAAATAATTAAAATAATATAAATAAAAATGATTTATGAAATAACAAATAATATTTTCGATATTAAAGCTGACAAGCCATGATAGCAAAGTAACCTCGTCGAAATGCGCGCGCAGCACAAAATGCCTCCTCTCTCTCTCTTCTCTCTCTATCCTCCTCTCATTTTCTCAAATCATCTCTCTAATATTCTACCATTTCCTCTCTCTCTCTTCCCATTTCGCACCTCTCTCTCTCTCTCTCTCTCGTCACCTTTTGCAATATATATATTACATTATTTGTATATATGTTTATATATAATATAAGTATATATTATCAGCTTTTATGATATCTATAATTTTTTATATAATTATATTATTATATATAAGGTTATATATATAATATAATATATATATATATATATATATATTATTATATTATATATATATATATATATATATATATATACTACATATCTATAACTATATTTATTATATATTATATTATTATATATATAATTAATATAGGTTATGAATATATGTAGTTATAAGTATATAATAATATTATACGTTTATATATATAAGCGGTTACGCTTATTATAATGTTAGATATCTGGTAGTATTATATTATATATATTTTATTTTAAGGTTTTTTAGTATTATAGTATTTCAAATTATTAAATATAATAGTAGAGTGAAGGTTTTAATTAACCGGTTCGTATTCACTACTAATTATAGGGTAAAACCATGTTTTTTTTGTGTCATCTTGTCATAATAACATTTAGCTTATTATTATCTTATGTATTTATTCAATTATTTTATTTAATTATGGTATATTCTTATTATTTATTATTTTATTATTATTATCATTTATTAACAACTATTAATTATTATTATTTTTATTATTAAATTGTATTATTATTATTAAATTTGAGACAACATATGTATTCTTAATATCCTTATTATTATCTTCTCTTTGAGTATTATTCAAGTATTTCGCTTATATAGCTTTGAAAGAAATTCAAAATAATTTAATGTTGCTCTCTTTCAAACTCTTAGCGCCTTTGAATATTGTGGGCTAAAGGTCTATGACAACTATGGCCTATCGATGGTAACGCGGTCGTCCTTCCATAATGGTTCTTATATCTCACACGTGCTTGAATTATAAAACCCGATAGAACTCAATATTAGGTAAGAGACGGTAAAGCTTGAGGCAGTAAGCGCAAGGTTAAGGGAGAGCACCGCACAAGGGACGGTTGAAAAGAAGTCGTAGAGTCATTAGACTATTACTGCTGAGGTGCGGGTGCCTCGGTGTGTGTGTGTGCGATGGTATGTGACCCGGCGTGCTGTATGGGGTAGAGGACACCCTCAGATGACATAGAATTAACAATATGCAATTCAAATAGTAAGCAGAGTACATAACAGGGTGCGTTTCCAAGTTAGGATCGGTAACAAGTACGCGGCGGTTTTTCATATACCTTTGATACGTGTATTCAAACGTGCTCAGAAATGTATCCCAAGGATCTAGGATCATCATGGTCAGAACTAAATTACTGCGTAATCAAAAAGGTCAAGGCTCGGAATGATATAATTCGTTAAGGTTTAAACAAGGCCAGAACGAAATATCAGAGCGTCAGAACAAATGTCAAGAATGTGTTAATAAATAAACTCCAAAATAGGGCTAAACAAGGTTCAAGAATCAAGTAAAGGGTCTAAGAGACCTCTATATTAAGGGTGCAAATATCAATGAGAGGATCAAGGTCAGAGTATGCATCAATCCAGAGGGACAGACCAGGCTCTAAAATGGAGAGGCCCAAAATGAGTCCGGGTTTCCCAAAAGTGCTTAGGGAGTAAAAAGGTCGAGAGGCGCCTGAGAAAAAAGGTCAAGGCCAAACAAATGGTCTAAGGCCGAAAACTTGGGGGTGAAAAAGTGCGTACGGGAAGCACCCTTCTTCGAAGGGGCTTCAAATAAGCGTCAAGGCAAAAAGGTCCTGAGATATGGTCAAGAAGGGCCCCAAAGCCCAACAAAAAATACAATGCCCAACAAAGCGAATACGAAGTGGGCTAGGAGTTTAAATAATTTTGGGCTCTATAATAAACAAAAATTACAGTAAGTTTGCCTCATAAAAAAGGGGTTAATCCATGAAAATAGGTCAAAAAAGTCAAAGCCCAAAATCGCCGTATGGGGTTTTCAATTTGATGACGGGGACCACAGGAACTGAGCGATGAACATAGGAGAGGTATGCCGTATGCTCCACATACTCTCTGAACAGGGAATTTGAAAAGGAAACTCATTCATTCTCCCGGGCTTCTGGATATCCTTTTATCTAAAGAATGAACCCCCCGCCTCTACTTCCTGGGAAATCTCTTTGGTATTTTTGGCTTCGCATCTCGGGAGAGGGATGTCTTGTATTGTCAAAGTGTAACCTAGCACCTCCCCTACAGTGGTGGTAAGGGATAAGAACGTCCCCGCCACTCATCTTGGTCCCATAATACCGCACTTATTCGAGAGAAATACATCGAGCCCGCCTCACTTATTTATAATAAAAAACTATTAATATCCAGCGCAGATAACTTGTCTCAATCATCCAGTCTAATTTAAAAGTTCTCTCTTGCCCATATACCACTATCGCAGTAGATTGTCATTTTGGAGCATTAAAATAATGAGAATTAAAAAAAGTGAGAGAGTAAAATTTCTTATTTTTTATTCAACTTTTCGCATACCCTCAAATTTCATAACAAATGAAACGCTGAAATTTCCATTATATATATATCATGTTTTCTTCGAGTTCTCACCCTAATCTTAGTTTTCGAGAATACTCACTCAAAGTATGTAAGGCCCGGGTTTCAAGCGATCATTGAACTTTAAAAGATTTGCAGGTTCATACCCAATTAAATCCATATCATATAATACAATACTAAAAAAGTACGCTATAATTAAAATTAATTATATTATATCCCACAATAATCACAAATTATATATACACTAATATATTACGTAGCATTATAATTAATATAGAGTAAGTGATATATTTATAATATATATATATATAGGTATTATTATATATAGATATACTATTATTCTCACATACTGCATCAATGAAATTCTGCAATGTGTTGGTTGCAAGTATTAGCTCTATTAAAATGCTTTACTTAACCGTATAATTACCTATATTAAGTTAAAATTATATTTTTTATATATATTATCTAATTATAGTTATTAGTGGAATATATATAATTATAATATTATATAATTTATCATAATATATATTTATAAATTAAAATATCTTATAAATTAACATTTTCCGTAATTATCTATCTAGTCTTAAGCATAATTTGATTACCTTATATCACTCTATTGTATAAATATTAACTATCATATATATATATATATAATATATATATATTATATTATATAGTATAATTAGTACATTTATAATAATTGTTACTTTATATAATGTATATATAATATATATATATATATATATATATATATAATTATAATGACTTATTTCTATATAGTATATATGTATATATATATCACAGGATTAAATTAAAAAATACGTATGATATTTATAAAATATGATTATACTATTTTTAATTAAATACTTGAGTTTGTCTTATTAAATAAATTTTTTTTATTTAAAACACGTTTTATCCTATTTGTGGATTCTATTTGACTAACTTTTTAACTTTAATAATTAGTCACAACGTATACAATCTTTTATATTTTTTTTATAATACGTCTATTAAAGTATTGTTTAGTAATTTTTTCTTGTTATTTCTATTTTATTTGCTTACTACAATATATATTTTTTTTTGCTAAAAAATATATTTATTACTTTACACTAGGATAAATTAAAGCGGACATTACTCAATCCAGTTTATAAGTAAACATGGGCGATATAATTCTTATTACAATAACTTTTTAATACCTAAATTCACTGATAGATATCCGCCTCATTGCTTTGAGTGTCGGATTAGTTACTATTTATAATGTGTTACTGCAACAAGCGTTATTATTTAAATGGGCGGCTCTCAACATTCTTCCTTCTGGTCCCACGTGTGTTCAATTCTTTCGCAATAAGTCTTCCATATTATTTTACTTATCAGATAAATATTTATTTCTAATTGTCCCTTACTGCAACGCTAAACTTTCGTGCAAATAAAATAAGATTCCAAGAATTCTCCCTCTATGCTATTATGCCAAAGGATTTTGCGGCACGAAAAAGTGTTAGATAGAGTTTTTCTTAAATCAGTGCGAACCGTCGTTCGCTGTTTGACGCACGCAGTAGCGCACGTAGTGCAGGGGAGTGCGTCTGTCTGATGTATATATTTAATATATATTCTCGTGTATTGTAGTATATGAGTTACTTATATATAGTTATAATACAATCCACTCTTGCTCATCACCATATCCCAGCTATTATTATATAATAATATTATTTCATCATATATACACATACAATACTATTGCGTTCTATATTATATTATTATCATAGTGGTATATTATCATCATTTACATACACTTACTATATGTTTAGTGCATATTCTGTTAGTTTACTTATATATATTATATATTTTCATTTCACACCCTATTATAAGCATGCTTTATATATTACTATACATATTATGTATATATACAATTTTATATAATTGAGTATCATAATGTCTTTGCTGCTATATTATATATATATAATATAGTATATAACTATATATTATATATGTTTTCTCTATATACTATACTCAGTATATATATATATTATATATTATAGAGTATGTATACTGTATATTTATATGACTTATTATAGTGATTCATATTTATAAGTAAGTGACACCACACGATTCTCATAATTCACAGATGAATACTATCCCTTTTATATACTCGCAGAGGAAGAAAATTAATGGCGTTGATGTGGTGTAGCGGTTTGCGGGATTGGTGGATAGTGAAGAGAATGAAATTGCTTGCGGATAATCCGCACTAAGGTGCGGATGCGGATGTCGTTAAACGTTTAATTATATAGTATATATATATATTATATATATATATAGGGTTAATGATAATATTATATTATTATATATATCATATTTATATATATAGGGTAACTATATAATATATATATATATATATATATATATATATATGTGTCTGTATTTTGGAAAAGTTTGATATTTTTGAAGTAGTTGGTGTTCCTATAGGTATTTTTTCTGCTGATTTCAAAAATAACAGCAGTTTGCATCACGTCAGGATTTTGTACAAATTCTGATAACATTTTAAGACCTTATAAATTCTTAATATTTTTACCTAATATAACAAAAAAAATTTCTTTGTGATTTTGCGTTTTTTTTAGCATCCAGCAATAGTTGGCCATCATGTTTGCATTCCATCTTCCTTGGCGCCTTTGTTCCATAACTTTTATATCTAGATGGAACTATTCGCCTTGCTCCTCGGATACTGCTACAAGATTTTCGGGAAAATACTGTAGATGTTTATTGCAACCAAGATCTTTAAACTTTTCAAGCACAATTTACAAATGTTTTGTAATTTTTGGGCCTTTCTTTTTCTCGGGGAATCTCTCAATTACAGTTTTCATGGCATTCCATGCCTCTAATTCGCATGCTGTCATTGTAGCTTCAAAATTAGGATCACACATCAACTTTTCAATTTGAGGTTCAACAAATATCCCCTCTTTAACCTTAGCATTAATAGAAGAAAATTTGTTATACACACATATACCTGAAACAAGCACTTTCATCGTCCAGGGCTTTTACGAATTTCATCATAAAGCATAATTTAATATAAAGTGAAGGAGGTAAAACATTTTCTGGATTGAGAATCGGTTAGTGTAGGACATTTTTGGAACTATGTGAAAAACCTTTCTTGGATGGGCAATCTTTCCATTTCTAATGATTTATGGTGATCGCGACAAAAAACATAGGTACTTGGTGTATCCTAATTTTAGTCCAAGTACCATACCAATACCTTTCAAATCTCCTCACAGAAGCCATCCGTGCTTATCATATTTAACTTTCTTTAATAACAATTCAATAATCACTTACGGTTTCTGTTAAATGAACAAAGTTTGCTACAGGGATTGATGGATGTACATTTCAAATATGAAGTAGAACACAGGTCAACAAATTTTAAACTTTTTTGTTAT
>JABUQX010046709.1:40000-52500 GCA_015478945.1 Trachelipus rathkii
CGGATTCGGAGTCGGAGTCGAAAATTTTTTGTTTAAGTGGAGTCGGAGTCGGAGTCGAAAATTTTTGTTTAAGTGGAGTCGGAGTCGGAGTCGGAGTCGAAATTTTTTATTTAAGTGGAGTCGGAGTCGGAGTCGAAAAATTTATTTTACGACTCCGCAGCCCTGCTGAGCACTAGTAGCCCGAGTGCAGGAGTCGCCTCTGATATATATATATATATATCATATATATTATATTATATATATATAAATATATAAAATATTTTATATATTATAAATAATATATATATAATATATATATATATATATATATATATATATATATATATATATATAAATATTTGTTGCTGTGGCTGTGTGTGTGTGTTGAGTGTGTGTGTGTGTGTGTGTGTGTGTGTGTGTGTGGTGTGTGTGGTGTGTAGGTGTGTGTGTGTGTGTGTGTACAGCTTGTGTAGGTGTGTGTGCACATCCATTTGTGTATATTTTATTTAAGTTATTCTGATTGGAAGATTTCCCATTGTATAATTTCATTCACTTCATAACTTTTACTTCCGAAAGAATATCAATTTAAATCACATTATTATTTGCTGATGTAGGAGTTTCTTTTGTCTTTTAAGAAGCTCTTGGAACATTTATTATTATTATTATTATTATTATTATTATTATTATTATTATTATTATATTATTATTATTATTTTATTATTATTATTTATTATTATTATTATTATTCAATTCATTAATTATTATTATAATTATTATATTATTATAATTATAATTCTAATTATTATAATTAAATTATAATTATAATTATAATTTATAATTAATAATTATAATATTATTATAATTATTATAATTATTATAATTATAATTATAATTATTATAATTATAATTATAATTATAATTATAATTATAATTATAATTATAATTATAATTATAATTATAATTATAATTATAATTATAATTATTATTATTATTATTATTATTATTATTATTATTATTATTATTATTATTATTATTATTATTATTATTATTATTATTATTATTATTATTATTATTATTAATTATTATTAATTATTATTATATTATTATTATAATTTAGAATTATAATTAATAATTATAATTTATTATAATTATAATTATAATTATATATTATAATTATAATTATTATTATTATTATTATTATTATTATAATTATAATTATAATTATAATTATAATTAAATATAATTATACATTATAATTATTATTATTATTATTATATGATGTTTATTATTAAGCAACATAATAATAATAATAATTGTGAATATGACACCATACATTATAAATTATCATTATAATTATTATTATTATTATTATTAATTATATTATTATTATTATTATTATTATTATTATTATTATTATTATTATTATTATTATTATTATTTATTATTATTATGATTATTATGATTATTATGATTATTATGATTATTATGATTATTAAGATTATTAAGATTATTAAGATTATTAAGATTATTAAGATTATTAAGATTATTAAGATTATTAAGATTATTAAGATTATTAAGATTATTAAGATTATTAAGATTATAATTTCAATAATAATAATAATAATAATAATAATAATAATAATAATAATAATAATAATAATAATAATAATAATAATAATAATAATAATAATAATAATAATAATAATAATTATAATAATAATTATAATAATAATAAGAATAGTATAAAATTAATAATAATAATTATCATAATAATAATAATAATAATAATAAAATAAAATAATAATAATAATAATAATAATAATAATAATAATAATAATAATAATAATAATAATAATAATGGTATTGACACTTTTGCCTTCTTTAGGACTTGTGTTCCCCTTCAACAAATTATCTAAACACTTTGTGTGTTTACGACTTGGTAAATAGGTATTATTGTCGATGTGTTCACAGATAACAAGACAAAACTATCCTTAATAGAAAGATTTGGAAACATCTTAAATCTTCTAATCTTATCTCTGATAGCCAGGCAGTACTACTTCCGTCAAGGCAACTCGACTGGTGGTTTTCTTTCCTTTCCCTCTGACTTTTGGTCCTTCCTCTGCTTTCGGTATTTCGATGAATCTTTTCTTGTGGCTTTCAATATATCGAAGGCTTTCTATGGTGTGTGTGGCACAAATCTTTAATTTCTAAAATTCTCTCTGCAGCCTTATTTTGAGTTCCTTTCCAGTAGATCTGTACCACTGTTTCAAACAGACACCATTCATCCTTTAAATCTATCAATAGTGGTGTTCCTCAAAATTCTGTTTTATCTCCAACTCTTATTCTATTTTCTTTAATGATCTATCTATCAGTTACTGCACTTCTTATCCATTCTTACGCCAATGACTCAGCTCATCATTACCCCTTCCAATTTGAAAGAATACTCGCTCAACAGCAAATAGGTGAGGTGAGAAACAGGAGAAACTGACCTCTGATATTTATCGTACTCCAATCTAGATTGAAGAAACACGACTGTTTTTAATGTCTCAACAACTCTGTTTCTTCACCTTTCTCTACTTGACATAATCTTAAACATAATCATATCTATTTTGATAAACCACAACTCAAACCTTCTTCAGTTCTTAATATTCTTGGCATTTAATTTTCTCACGATTTTGCTTGTAATGATCACATTATCTCATTCTAAGCAAACATTCAAGAGATTGGATGCTCTGAGGCATCTTCGGAAATTCTCCCCTCCTCAATTGTTTGCTCTCTAAAAAGGTGTTGTTCGGTCTTCCATAAAGTGTGCATCGCTAATATTCACTGGGGTGGTTCTACACATACAACTTTCCTTGATGATGTAGTCTAGGACTTTCGACTTGTCAATTCTCCTACTCTCTCCAATCTTTCTAGCCGTAGGACTATTGCATCACTCTCCTTATTCTATTGTTATTACAATAGACGCTGTTCTTCTGAATTTTCCAGTGATATACCTCCATCTTTAAGGAGAGCTCGTGTTACCCGTCTTTGACACAGTTCCATCCATTCTCTGTCCAACTCTCTGACCCAAACTTAACTCCTATACTCAACTTGCATATACTCTACAGGTAAAGTCTGGAACACACTCCCTTTATCTACTTTCCTAATTTTCACTAATTTGCATAATTTCAAGTTTTGCATATCAAAGAATGTCGGGCTTTATTTGGCCTTGGTTTCCAATTTTTCAAAACTCCGGTGGAATTTGATAAGCCTCTGGCCTTAGCCACTAGATGATTTATATATATATATATATATATATATATATATATATATATATATATATATATATATATATATATATATATATATATATATATATATATAAATAGTGTTTGTATATATAAAAAAATATAACAGAGAATATATATATATATATATATATATATATATATATATATATATATATATATATATATATATAAGAAAGAAAGAGTGTATTATATATATTTATATATATATATATATATATATATATATATATATATATAAATAATTTTTCTTTGTTTAGCGGTAAAATATTAAATTGCGGTGAAGCAATGCTATAGCGTAAAAATCTTATGAACGAGCAGCGACAGGGCAGAAACCCAGAGAACGGGAGCCTGCTCCGCTTAAAAGTCGTTCCCTGAATCTAACTTTTAGGGTTAGAGAATGGCTCAGTTAGAGCTTCGAGTATATCGTTCTCAGTCACAACATGCGGTGGTTTGATTCCAGAGGAGGCAAGTTTTCTTTACCTTCTCGTAATTGCTCTTTGTTTAGCGGTATATATATATATATATATATATAAATTTATATATATATATATATATATATATTATATATATAGTTATATATATATATATATTGTTATTATATATATATATATATATATATATATATATATATATATATATATATAGTATATATATAAGATATATAAGTATATATGTTATATATATATATATATCGAGAAAGAAAGAGTATATATAGAGTTATATATATATATATATATATATATATATATATATATATATATATATATATATATATATATATATATATATATATATATATATATATACTCAAAAAAATTCTATTAATACAATGTTCTCTTGTTAATTCAGCAATTTCAAAATATAAAAAATATGGATTATAAATGTAAATGTATGTACGGTTAATTTGTAGTATATTTAAAAGTCTGGGAAAGATAAACTGTTTGAAGAATTCCTCCCTTTCAAATATAACTTTCAAAGAACTAATACCTAAAAAGTTAATTTACTTTAACATCTTCTAACTCAAAGAAAAAGTAATCAAAAGTTATTAGTTATTGATTATTGTTCTCGAATTTTTATGCTATCAATTTTTTAAGAATGAGTTACAAATGTTTAAAACCATTTATTTAATATTTTGTTTGGAAGAGTGATTTTCAGATGAAAACATATCTGCCTTCTCACTGTTGCCACTACATGTTTTTGTTATCAGATGAAAATATATCTGCCTTCTCACTGTTGCCACTATATCCTTTTGTTATCAGATGAAAATATATCTGCTTTCTCACTGTTGTCACTACATCCTTTTGTTATCAGATGAAAATATATCTGCCTTCTCACTGTTGCCACTACATCATTTTGTTATCAGATGAAAATATATCTGCCTTCTCACTGTTGCCACTACATCCTTTTGTTTTCAAATGAAAATATATCTGCCTTCTCACTGTTGCCACTACATCCTTTTGTTTTCAGATGAAAATATATCTGCCTTCTCACTGTCGCCACTACATCCTTTTGTTTTCAGATGAAAATATATCTGCCTTCTCACTGTTGCCACTACATCCTTTTTGTTTTCAGATGAAAATATATCTGCCTTCTCACTGTTGCCACTACATCCTTTTGTTTTCAGATGAAAATATATCTGCCTTCTCCCTGTTGCCCCTACATTTTTTGTTTTCAGATGAAAATATATCTGCAGTAGTTTGGGAAGCCTTTGGTAGCCGCCGTTTTTTTCTATGAAGGAATTATTGTATCGGTATGAAACTTGATATATTGTTAGTTGGTGTGATAAACTGATTTGCGCAGAGTTTTGGTGTCGATAGGACTCCTCTAAGGGGGTGATGCCTCTTAGCGCCAAGGTCAAATTTGCCCTCGAAACCTGGGTTAGGCTTATCGTATCAGGCAAGAATTTGGATGTGAGCTATATGGTGATGTAATCTCGTGGCTGACGAGAATACGTACCCGTGCGCCCTCCGTAGAGGTCTCTGGCCCCCTAAAAAATTAAAATGATCGTAGAAGGCTGAAATTTGGAGAGCGGTTTCGGACCCGGAGCCAGACTCGGAGTTCGGATACGGGTTCGGATTCGGAGCCGGCACCGGTGCTGGCTCCGGTGCGGTGCTGGGTTAGTAAATATTTGTATAATAATACAATATTTGTATCTTTGTTATCGAACCCATAGATCACGAATATGATGGTTAAAAGTTCGTAATGGGTCCCCCATATAGAAATGGCCGAAATGCATAAGAGAAGTGGAGAAAGGAGTTGGATCCAGAGTCAGAGAAGGAAAGAGTCGGAGAAGGGGTCTGAGTCAGAGGAGTCGGAGTTGACAGCTGCACCGGTGCTGGAGCCGGTGTGGTGCCTAGTTAATAAACATTCGTTTAGTTCCATATTGGTATCAAAATATATGTAGAACTCTCTAATACGAGGGTTAAGTAAAACTCGTAGCAGTATGGACCCTCGGAGGTGTCCCAGAAGAAATGCACTGAATGCAAAACAGAAGAAGATGGAGGAAGGAAGAAGGAGGAAGAAGGAAGGAGGAAGGAGGAAGGAGGAAGGAGGAAGGAGGAAGGAGGAAGGAGGAAGGAGGAAGGAGGAAGGGGGGAGGTAGGGAGGTAGAGGAAGAGTCTGAGAAGACTAGAGTTGTTACTGAAACTGGAAAGTTGAGCCAGGGTGGAAGTGAGCTGTATTCTATTGCTATTTTATTTTATGTTTCATTTTACATTTATTTTTTGTTTTCAATTTAATTTATTTTCAAATTTTTATTATTTTTTTTTATTTATTTTAATTTATTTCGTTTAAAAAATATAATTTTTACTAAAATTTTAATGCTTTTCATGTAAAACGTAAAACATTTGCGTTTTTACATACCCTAAAGCAAAATCAGTAAAATCAGTATATCAAAACCGAATCCACCCTACCCCTACCCATCCATATCTGATTCGATCTATTGATTTATTGATTCAAATATTTTTTACTAAAATTGTTATGTTTTACATACCCTAAAGCAGTAAATCAGTAAATCATTAAATCAAAACACCTCACCCAGTACCCTATACCTATCATATATGATCTATTGACTGTTGAAATTTTTATGTCATATTTGAGTAATTTTGCATAACCATAACATAAAATCAAGTTCTTTATACATTGACCAACGAATATATGCTCACGTAACAAAGTTTTCACATTAATAAAGCTAACATAGCATCACAAGAACTAAGAATATAAATGTAATGACAAACTCAATTACACCTGGCAATGAATAAATCAACAATAACATTAACAAAAGTTTCTCACTTAACATCAGCAGTAACGTAACTAACATAGTATACAAAATGTAACTAATTCATACTTTATCAAATGATATTCTAACATATCAATGTTAATTTTGCATTAGCATGGTAATATTAACAAATATTTATCATAACCTTGTCTAATTATCATACTGATCAACGAAGACCAGCAACGTAACAAAGTTCACATTAATAAAGCTCTTAGGAAGCATCATTCGAAATCTACAATATAATGCACGACAAACGTACTGACACCCAAGCAGGAATAAACTGCTACCATTAATAAATTTCCCTACATAACAATAGCAAAGTAAATTCAACATAGTATACAAAACGTAACTCATTCCCAATTTAATTGATAAGCATGTAACAATGTTAATTTTACATTAACACGGTAAAATTTAACAAATATTTATCATAACTTTGTCTAATTATCATATTGATACGATCAGTAAATATATGCTAACGTAACAAAGTTTTTACATTAATAAAGCCACAGAACTAAGAATAACGGCCGTGACAAACCCAACACCTTATAATTAAATAAACTGTCAACACACAGTTTCAACACTTCTCTCAAGAAACAGAGAAAGTAACAATATAAGCATACAAAAACGTAGCCTATTCACACTTGTCAAACGTATCTCTTAACATACCAATGTTAATTTTACATTAGCATGGTAATATTTAAAAATTTATCCCAACCTTGTCTAATTATCATACTGACTAAACGAACATATGCCAACGCAACAAAGTTTCTCTACATTAATAAAGCTAACATAGCATCATCTGAACTTGTAAATATAATGCACAACGACAAACCTAGCGCACCTTACGGAATAAACTGGCAATATTAACAAAGTTCCATACTTAATGTACAGTAAAGTAATCTAATAAAGCATAAAAACGTAACGTATTCCAACTTTGTCAAGCATATCTCTAACATAACAATGTTAATTTTACATTAACACGTAAATTTAACAAAAATTTATCATAACCTTGTCTAATTATCATACAGACCAACGAATATACGCTAACGTAACAACGGTTTTTTTGCATTAACATAGTAACATTTAGCAACTTATCAACTACCTGACTACCAATTAATTCATTCACAAAGACTTAACCAACATATAAAAATAAGTCCTTTATATAAAATGTCATAGTAAAGTGTAATAGTTTACTGATCCTATAGCATCTAAATCAGTAAATCAGTAAATCAAACCATCAGCTCCTCCCACCCCACCCCCCTTCCATGATCTATTGATATATTGATCTTTAGATTCAGGTCACACTTCGAGTATCATTTCGGATAAACAAAGCGTATAAATAAGTTATTTATATACTAACCAACTAATATATTGTAGCGTAACGAAGTTTTCACTTTAATAAAGCTAATATAGCATAATCTGAACTAAGAATATAATATACAGCGACAAACCTAACACACCTTACGCCCGAATAAACTACTAACATTAACAAAGTTCCGCACTTGACAATAGTAAAGTAACTAATACAGCGTACAAAACTTAACCTATTCACACTTTTTTCAAGCATATCTCTTAACATCAATGTTAATTTTACATTGACATAGTAATATTTAACAAAAATTCATCATAACCCTGTCTAATTATCATACTGACCAGCGAATATATGCTATCGTAACTACGTTTTTACATTAATATAGTATTTAACAAATATTCATCAATGTCAATGTTAGCAGTTTATTCATTCGTAAGGTATGTTAGGTATGTTAGGTTCTTAGTTCAGGTTATGGTATGTTAGCTTTATTGATTTTAGAACTTTGTTATGTTAGCATTTATTCATCGACCTGAATGTTAGTTAGATTAGGATATGATAAATTTTTGTTAGGTTTTGTTAAAAACTATTATGTAAATGTTAAAATAAAATTGACATATGATTAATTGATATTTTTATGTTATAAGCATAAAAAGAATAAAGGATTTAGCAAAAACATAAAGTTTTATAATAAGTTATATGTTAGGTTCATACAAGGTACTTATTTTTATATTATTTACACAAAGAACTTTTTTTATGCTATGTCAATACAAAATGCATGATCAAATGTGACGTAAAACAGTAAGTCAATAGAGCATAGCAGGAAATAGCATGGGGAGTGGGGATGGGGTATGATGCTTGAGTGCTACTGCTTTACTGTTTTACTGCTTTAGGGTCAATAAAGTTCATATTTTTAATAATAAAAGGAAAATTTTAGTTAAAACATGTTTTAAATTTTTTTTTAATAAATTAAAGAATTACAAAAAAATGGTTAAAATAAAAAAAATTTAAAAATAATTAAAATTTTTATAAATAAAAAGTTTTAAAATAACTTTAAAAAAAAAGTAAAATTTTTAAAATGAAAACTTTAAACAAAATAATAATGTAAAATAAAACTTATAAAATAATAAAAACTTAAGAAACAAAATAAAACTTTTAAATAAATAAAGCTTTAAACAAAATATAATTGTATAGATGAATAGTTAAAACCTAAAAGAAAATACAAAAGAAAACGAGATGTTAATATTAAATATGTGAAAAAATATAAATGTATTAGCCATCAAAATAAAAATATATTAAAATAGAAATGTTTTCCAACAACGTTTGGAAAACGAAACGCAGATGAAAACGAGACACAGACGAGACACATAGTAGAAATAACAGTAAGTAATAACAAACAGCGCCTACAATAAAAATAATTAACAGAATATTAAATAATGCTGGCCTGCCATCAACTGCTGACAACTGTCTTTATGTTCTGGCACACAGTAAATAACTGAAATATTACAGACTTTGTACATCTACGTAGTAGACCAATCAGCACCTCGGATTGCTGTGACATTATTCACTATGACGTACAGTGATGAGGGACGACTTGCTAGAAAGAATAGTTGTGATATAACTTCTGATAAGTGGGGATGTTTCGTTGAAAATGAAAATTTTGAACAAAATAAATAATTGTTTCGTAATGCACAAAAAATATAATAGTTTATGCACACCATACAGAAGAATACGAATTTCTTGTAGAAGTGAAGGTCGGAAAATGCTAAAGTCGAAGCAGTCATGTGCATAATAAGAAATCAGGTCGTGTAAACCGAATCAGAGGACGTTAGTTTAGATGTGTCTAGTGAAGTAAAGAAGAGAGAGAGAGAGAGAGAGAGAGAGAGAGAGAGAGAGAGAGAGAGAGAGAGAGAGAGAGAGAGAGAGAGCGATAAATGCCATAATTACTGACTTATATTAGACAAGATAGTATGTTGAGCTATGCAAGGTTGGTGTGTTTCGTCAGGCTAGGTAAGAAAAGGCATTGTTAGGTTGGCATGTTTGGTCCAAATAGGTAAGGAAAGACTAAGTTATTTAGTATATTAAGAAGGAAAGAACAATTGATAGTTTGAGAGAGAGGCCGTATAATTGTAGTAAGTTTCATAAATGTGCAACATTTGGTTGCTATAGTGATCATCTCAGAAATTATCAATCATTAATGACAATATAATTAATAAGCTCGTTGTGGTAAGTTTCATATTTTGTTTAACATTTTGGGATTGTCATGGTGATCATCAATATAATTAATAGCTGCGTTCACCATTAAGATTTCACTTTAAGGGTGAAACCCCATTTTGGGGTTCAGTCCCCATCTCATATGAAGACCCTACCATTTCTGATTCCTCTGGAATCTTTCTTCGTCATCGTTCCTCCTTCATCTTCTCGTATTCACTCTGTGCTTTTGTTCTTCTGCTAAACACTTTGTGCTTTTCGTCCAGGACTCCCTCCAGGGGAGCTCAGGTTACCCGTAGGAACTTGAAACCTTCATTAATCATTATTTATTTGTTTCTGATATTATTTTGCATTATTTTTATATGCTATTATATGTTAATATAGGTTTACTTGTGACGTGTGCAATCTGCTTCTGTTTTATTCATCCTTCAAAAGTAACTGTTTCTTGATTTCTCGGTCCCGGCCCACGTTCAAACACTCATACATGATACAACCCACACTTATAACCCACACACAATAATAATAATAATACAGCAGCATATATATATTATATATATTATTACAGTATATATATAGAAAGGAGGAGAGTATATATATATATATATACTATATTATATATATATACATATACACATATATACAAATATATATAGGTATATATATATATATATATAGAGTATATATTATATATATACATATATATATATATATATATTAAGTTAAGGAGTATAGATATATATATATGCCATATATATATATATATATATATATATGTGAGCAAAGGACAAATATATATATATATGTCTTACATATATATATATACAGCCTTTATATTGTTGGCAAGAGCATAAGGTTATAGTATGGTAGCAGTTATATATGGCAAGGTTATATGTTGTTGAGCATATATATATACATATGGTTATTGGTTATTATTATTATTATATGGAATATATTATATATATATATATTGTTATAAGATATATATATATAGAAAGGTTATTAGTATATATATATATATATATATATATATATATATATATATATATATATATATATATATAAATTATATATATATATATATATATATATATATATATATATATATATATATATATATATATATATGCTCTATATATATATATATATATATATATATATATATATATATAGTATATATATATTAAAAATGAAACATTGTTTAAGTCTTTTTTAGTATATTTTCTGTTAACCAATATATTACGGCGTAGGAATGAGCTGTATTAAGTTTAATTAAAGAGGATACGAGGTCTCTGTTTTTAATAATTCACTACTTAACAAAGATTTTGCCACATAAATGAAAACCATTGTTTCCAGCCAATTTCGGTAGGATAAAAATGAATTTGATCTTAGAAATGAGCTATCACGTACCATTTTTGAGAAAATTGAAAACAACGCAATAAGTAACAGGGTCCATAAATGCTTCACCCACCTCCTCAATTAAAAACTCCTCTCATTTTCATGTCCCATCCTCACCTTGCATATGCACACCTCGTACAAGCTCTTAATTTACTTATCATTCTCCCAAATCTCCATATTCCTCCTTTAGACATCCTCTACAACCTATCTCTTTGATACTGAATTCCATAGGCCTTTGTAAAATTCAAAAAGGCAGTTTTTTACCCCCAACACACCCCCTTAGATTTCTCTACAATCTTTTTGAAATTAAAGACGGTAACTGTTGTTCCTGCATATTTCAACCCTCTTATGCTCCTCTCCTCAACTTTGCTTATACCCTCCCCTCTCAGACTCTCCCTCTATCATTCTTTCAATATATATATATATATATATATATATATATATATATATATATATATATATATATATATGCTATATATATATATATAAGTATATATATATATATATTATATATATATATATATATATATAAATTATTGTATATATATACATATATATATATATATAAGTATATATATACATATATATATAGTAGTATAGAAAGCATGTTATGTATATAATATATATAGACATTTATGTAGTATATATATATATAGTGCTATATATATTTTATATTATTGTTACTATTAAGATAGCAAGAAAGGTTATATATATATATATATTATATATATTAGTTATTACATATATATATATGTATATATACATATATATATTACTATACATATACATATATATATATATCACCCACCTTCTTTCCCCAAGACTGGGAGTAAGGTGTGTAGCATGTACCGGAAACAGAAAAGTAGTAGAAGAATATGACGCAAGTTGAAAGGAAAACTCCTAGACTTTCCAGCCCCCTTTATACCTTTAGTGAGGAGCTCGTCGCAGTCAGAAAATCATCCCTAGATCTTCACGGGACCGCGTCATACCCTTACTATGGCATCTCGTCAATGTGGATTTCAGCCCTTGGCCCAGG
>JABUQX010046709.1:60000-77500 GCA_015478945.1 Trachelipus rathkii
TTTAATTTTAATATATAAACATTTATATATAAAATAAACATCATCTAATCCAATATAATTAATTTTAATATTTCTTGATAGTTATAACTTATATATCCTCATATATATTATGTATAAAAATATAGTAAGAGCTAGATGAAATGCTATTAGTCTTATAAGACTAATATGATATTAAATCTCATTCTATAATTAAATAATATACATAAAAGAGAACAGCTAATCATAACCACATAACATTAAATCATCAACCAAACCCAAACACAATATAACCACTACTAAATACACACACCACACAACACACATGCACGACATCACACATCACTACATCATAATAAACGGATGTACTAAGTATATAATAACATACCACATATATTTATTTAATTTATAATTCGATGAATAATATTATGACTTCACCTAATCCCTAGAATCATATACGAGTAATTACTCCTATATAATCCACCAACACACCACACAGAGCCTAACTCATACACCACACAACACATCGACACATTCACACACCCTGTCGCCCAACTCATCACTACCACCACTTTATATAAAACGATTATAATTTATTAATAAACATTTTATGTTTTTTCTCAATTTAAACCTCAAGGAATGCTCTTTATGCAATCCCATGATGACTATTTTAATTTATACTGAAGAAACTAAAAATTTTTATATCATTCCCAAGTTTGTCCCTGTCTAAAATATATTCCTATTAAAGCTAAGTCCCAATCATCTATTCTATTGCAAACAAAGATTTAAGGTATTCATTTTAACTGTTAAATACTTTTTGTTTATAAATTTCCGCAATAGTTTCTTTTCCATACTCATAAAACTACTCCAACTTCGAAGCTGATTTAATGCTTTAACATAAAATATATCATGTAGATTTATTAATAACATGAACTATGTTTTCAACGCGCGTACCGGTAAAGCAAAATTTATAGTGTTCGCCAAGTAAATCCCAGTTCAGGAGTCAGCCCCTCCTAATAGCACCCCTCTACACCCAAGGCATTAAATCATTTGCCATCCTGTTTATATTAGTAAAATCTCTGGACTCTTTTTGATAACTTGGACCGTTCTCATCTTGATCTTGATATTGCCACCAGATTTGTACATAATCGATCTCTATTAAAATAACATAGTTAATAATGTGTCTCTTCTTTATGCTAAATATTCTATTAACATGTAATGTTGATAATAGCTGCGTGTATCCATAAAGTTTTATATAAGTACTCCAAGAAATTAATTATAACAATGTAGAGCTATTAATACAGAATATTGATACTCTTACGAATTTATTTAATGGAAACTAAAAATTAATTTGTCAAGTTCTCGTATGTCAAATATTAAAATTATCCGGAATGCACACATCTTTATGGTTGATCGCCCGAATCTAATATTGGAAAAACATCATGTAAGCTCTTACTGATCTGATATCCTTTCCCTGTGTTATTCACATCTATATTCTAATCACAGTATGTCTTCCATATAAAGTGTATATCTATAGTAATCCGCTGTCATGTACATGACTACCATCGCATAGTGAAACGCCCGTTGAAGAAGAAAACCAAATCACAAACTCCCTCCAGCAAACATGCTGCGATATATCTATATTTAACAATAATACTCCGCCTATGTAATATATATTATATGTGCAATATTCTCCCTACTTGTAATGCCTGTTTAGATGGCGTGGCTGGATAAAAAACCTCAATCATGTTTGTGTTTTGTAGAGTGAATTAATTAATTTTTTTGCGTCTCCCTTTCTAGGCCCCTCCAAAAATTTTACGGTGAAATGACTATGTTGTGCATTCAATAATAGTTTCTACTGTTTTGTATCCACTCTATGAGTGTGTGTCGGACAAATGTAGATACTCGCTCTGCATTTAGATAAAGTATTTTTACTAGGTTTATGTTACCCTTTTATTATTTACTCCAAAAGGTTCTATATTATAATCTTTATTTAACTCTCAAATATGCATGAATCCCTTTTGTTTTCTATGGCTTAAATGTGCGCAGTTGTTAAAGTCCCACAATGCCCTATATGTATACATTAACTTTTGCCGAGATTTATATAGGTGTGAGCTTCCCTTAATATTAATTATAGCGTGCATCATAAAAACTATTTAGTATAAACAGCTAATTTCGCACTTCTCTCTTCTGGTGTTTTAGCGTGTGAAGTAATAATGTTATTCCCAAGGTGCGTCCGAAAATTTTAATATATGAACTCTTTGATTAGCACATATTTGTAATTATGTGTTACAAACTTAAGGCTAAAGTTTGCGTAAGCATAAAACTTTTAGCATAAGTCGAAATGAAATGATAATCAAAGGCCTCGCCTTGTACTCGATCCATACTCACTGAGACTAATCGCTAAAATAGACCATCAACTATCATTCGAAATTACTTACCTCTCCTAACAAATGAATAGCCACCAAATATTATATTCTTATATAATAAATATCATTCTCTCAAGACCTATGAAGGACATGAGCTTGGATTCAAACAGGGTAAAATCCTTTAAGCAGTAGAAGGAAATGTTACCTTTCTTGTGAGTGACGGCGTAATCCTCGTTGACTTAATATCTGTCCTATCCTCGACCTCGAGGTAAAGTGGATGCGGTAGCGAATTATTTATTTCTTTTTGGGCCTATTATATTGGTCTGTGTTATAAAGAAAAATACTCTCTGTGTTCAATAGCCTGATCTCCGGGGGGTCGTTTATTTATTAAACTATATGTATAGTTAAGCTTCATAGATACGTGCATTATACTAATTAATGATCATACATCAAACCCTCTTTAAGACATAACATCTGAACCTCTTGATAGTAAAGATTTAAGGAGAAGTTAAGGATAAGTGTATTAATAAAACTTTTCTTACTATATAATTAGAAATTTAAAAAACTATCGAGCACGTAACCTCGTAACAGCTTAAGGATCTAAGAGATAATATTATACCGTATCTAATAACAGGTTTGAAATGCTTTATAGAAGACTTTACACCCAATGAGATGAGTATATATATACTATTATATACTCATAGACAATAAGTGTGTATTGCTTTTATAGTTTCTTTCAGAATCGGTAAAAATAAACTAATTTGCATTGAAAATATATTAAATAAAATTAATGTAGAATTTTCTTATCAGAAGAACATAATCACTTATTCATTATTTTATATGGAATAGTGTAACTCTTGCTCTCTCAAAAAAGTGGAAAGGTCACAATACTTAGCAATAAAGCCTATCCCTATTATGATTAAAATATGAACAGGTGTAAAGTAAGATATATATATATAATATATTAATAAGTACATGAAGAGATTGATAACCATTAATTTGAATAAAAGTATTATATTAATATAAATTATGAAATTTAAGCTAGGTTAGAAAGGTATAACCCCGTAATGATATAATACGCCTAACTATCTATAGATTTTAATAATGATATTGGAAATAATAGTTTTAGTAATGATGGTTATTATATAGAAGTAGGGATCAAGTGTAATATTATAGTAGATATTATAATTACTTATAAATACAATATTGTTCAAAATTATTAAGAAAAGACCTCGTAAGGTCATTTACGAGGCGTATAGATATCTAATTATATATATAGTTATAATAATTTGCATAATATTATAATTTTATTTTTTATTATTAAACGAAACATGTTATTTTCATATGTGATAATTATAGATACTATTATGTATTATATAGTGTGTGTATAAGGTTACATTAAATAAAACAGGATATATTATTAAATATAATTTCAAATTCACCATTTTGTTAATTAAGGTAGACATTAATAGAGTGTCCTATATCGTGAGGGCCTTTTCAAATTTAAACTCTCTAAATCTTTGCAAATATGCTTAGCATTTGCGTTGTTGTTCCTCAAATAGTTTCGTATTCTCGCAGTAATACCATCCGATACGCTACATAATAGTAAAAAAAAGTTACTTCTGCTTCAGATAAGACTATTAGTAAATTTTTGTTTTCACTGTCAGGACAGCAAGCATTAGATACTGTCCTCCATTGTTTTTCAATGAAATAGTTGAATTTCTGCCGTTCATAACTCTCTCTCAGAAGTTTCCAAATTTGCGAGATCAGTTTGTGCTCTCGAATATTCATTTCCTCAGTTAAGGTATTTCTTAATAAAAGAAAGACAAATATACTACTTACTTGTAGTGAGTATATATATATTAACATGGTAATGACTACAGTTATACAGTAATTAAATCCCAGTATATTCAGTGAGTTCTTCTTCATTTGCATTATTTAATAATACTCCCTCATAGAATATAATTAATATAAAATATATATATATATATATTATAAACTGGTTATATTATATATAATATATATAACGATAGGAATTACTTTATAAAACTACTATTATACCTATGAAATATATTATAATAGTAATCATATATACTAACATATATATTAATAATTTGAGCAGAAGAAGGCATATGATATATATATTATACACTTATATATATACAGAGGTGCGGGCACCAACGTAATGAGGAAAAGAAGTTAAACCCGCCGTTAATCCTTAATCAGCGAGTTTAACAAAAAATTTAATACGTAATCAGTTAAAGTGTTTATCGCCACGGGCACGAGTCCACATAAAATGAATATGTAAGCCGCGAATGTTAACAGTTATCCCCCGCAATTAATTAATCAGTAACAGGCGTCTTTACACACAAAACTCTCCCCATAGTGTAGGAATACCTGATAATAATGCCCTGTTAATTTTTTCTTTATCTAAAATTTTAGATACTTTCATAATTATTTTAATGGAAAAAAATGAGACATAGCCTAAAGTCGGCAAAAATTCATTACACTACCTACAATAAATCGAATAACACTATACCGATAAAACATAAATCATACCCTCAACATACAAATACATATAACAACAAAAACCGGCCGCACCCGCGCAACCCCCCCCCAGCAGAATGTATGTATCAGTTATATAAAATCACTGATAAACGTTAGTACTACCATATACCAAACCAATCAAACTAAAAATTACAAAGTAGTAGGGTATTTATAATATATATATATATATATTATATATTATATAGTTACGTAGATCAGAGCTCAGTAGCCTTAAATACCACGTCGTAAAGATTCGCAACGAAATCGTACAATAAACTTAAAATACATTAAAATTAAAACTAACACTAACCCTTACATACCCTAACACTATATATATGTTACCCGTACTGCATCTACAAGTCATTTACTATGACTATAATAAGTATATAGTAAACTAATACCTAACATAGTACGTACTATATAATTCACCTATACTTCAATCTTTACAAGGTAAATTGTATATAAAATAAAAATATTATAATACATAAATACTATATATATACATATATATATATATAATATATATATATATATATATTAAATATATATATATAATTATATATATATATATATATATGATATATATAATATATATATATATAATAATATCATAATAGAGCCAAACTTGACCACTCTACTCATACCTTGTGTTGACAGAGATTAACCCTACCTAACAACAAAACCTCATAATTTAACATCATAGTAGTAAATAATACTAAGTATTACAGCTAGTATATAACATTACAAATGAATATATATAATACGTACGTCAATAATTATAAAATAAAATGTATTATCTATCTAGATATTTATAAATTATAGATATATATATATATATATATATAATTAATATATATATATAATATATATAAATATATATAAAGAAAGGATAGGGGTGCATGGAATCTATTTTTTATTTTTGGGGGTGCGCCACTAAGAAAAGATTGGGAACCACTGCGTCTAGTCTATCCAACAAACCCTTTTCCATCAATCTGAGAAAAACAGATGACATCATAATTGGTCTTTAATTATCAATACACAGATATCCTGGCTCTTAATGTATGTGGAGAAATAACCCCACTTAGTATTTTGATCGGGAAATAATTATGCATAATGCACACATTTAAGTATTCTGCTAAAACCTATCGGAACCTTCCATGCGAAATTTTGAGTGAAACAAATGTATATTGTCCGGTCCTAATGTAGATTTAATTTATGAATCAGTGCCCTAATCTCCCTAGCACTAAACATTTCATGCCCTTCCGTCCATGCGACATCTTTGAAAATAAAATTGTCATTAGACTGACAATATTTATCATCAAATATAACCTTAAATTTATTTGAAAACTTCTCTGCTATAATCATTCCATCAGATTCACCATCTATTTTGGTGGTAAGATTTTTTCTTTTCATATTTGATAGTATCTTGGTTCCAAAAAAATTTCTTGTTTCCTCTTCTTTAATTCTACAATTTTTAACTCGTATTTAAATTTTGCTCTAGAATTTTTCATTTTGTCAAATTCTATGCTTGATACTTTTCTTCCTTTATTTTTCCATGTAATAAATTTGTTAGCTGCATCCCGATGAACGTTTTTCAGTGAATCATTCCAACCTGGAATGTATTTTTCAATTTTTTTTTTTTCATTTTATAGTAAGGTTTTCACTAGCCTCGTGCATGATATTACAAGTAGTAAAGGGTACGGAACTGACAGATGCCAGATTCGTTCCAAATCTGGCAACCTAGTCATATTTTGGTACTTTTAACATTTTTGGCTTTTTTCGTATGACCAGATTGCATATTTTCCCGCTGAGTCCGATTTTGGGATCCCTGATCCCGAAACGTGAGGCTTCGAACTCGCGTTCGCTGCAATTTCCCGCAGTTTTACCGCAATTTCAAGCGTTCTTAAAGCTTGAAGCATCAATAGTGGTTTTCGAAGCCGGCAAGACGTTTTTCCGAGGTCCAGAAACCGGACAAACCAAGTCAATGGCTGACATGACTTGGAAATTTTCTAAGATAGTTAAATTTTAACGCTTGAGACTTATAATTAGGGGTTTCTGAGGTCGGGGAAGACATTTTTGAGGTCGGTGAGGCGTTTGGGGCAGAGAATCGAAGTCAAAAGTCGACATGACTTGGATTTTCTCTAAAATCGTTAGATTTTTAAGCTTGATACATCAAATTAGGGGTTTCTGAGTTCATGGAAGTCGATTTTGAGGTCAGTGAGGCGTTTGGAGCAGGGAATCCAAGTCAAATGTCGACAAGACTTGGATTTTCTCTAAAATCGTTAGATTTTTACGTTTGGTGGACTTATGCGGTTCCCTAAGGTAAGTGGTATTTCTGAGGTCAGGTTGACCGATAATTTTGAGTTTTTTAGTAGGCTAGGAACAAGTATTATAACAACACTTTTAATTTTCCCCTCATTAAGGGAGGCTTAGTTGACCCGTAATACCCCTCATTTTGCCACCTGGTGAACCGTATGCGTCGTATTGAGGTTATGCTTACGCACCCCAGGAGGGGTTGCTGCAACCTCCAAAAAGAAAATGCTCGTAGATAAATGATTTAGTAGTGCATCAGCGGGTTGTTCGGTAACGTAGCTTGAAATTAGTCCGGTATGAGCGGTGCGTGCGGTGTGTGCGAGTTGTACACATTCGTTTACACTTCAATTCTAGCGTATCCAGTCCTAGTGTCTAGGACCATACCTTGCATTATGGGGATTCAAAGGTTTCTAATAGATGTCTAGGAACTCCCCTCCCCCTGAGGTGGATCCCCATCCAGCTGAAAATGAAAAATAAGAAATGCAAGGAATGCAAAACAGAAGAAGCTGGAGAAGGAAGAAGGAAGGAAGGAGGAGGAAGAAGAAGTCTCATGTGTCGGAGCAAATATATCACGCTCCTGCACCGGTACTAGGAGACGGTGATGTGCTAATTTAGTAAACATTCGTTTAATAATACAATAGGCTTAAGCCTAGTCCACACTAGTAGACATGTTGCGCAATTTTGGTCTCTGAGACGTGTCTCAGGTTGTCTACGTAGACATGTCTATAGACCAATCCCGTCTACGGGCGTGTTTCGAGACCAAAAATCGCAGGTCTAAAGTCTCCCGATCGGAATGGGAGACCGCATGCAACGTTAGACATGTTGAGCAACATTTTGACAAAGTTTTACAGTTCTTTTGAAAACATGTGGTCTAACGAGAAAGTTTTAAAACTAATTGAAGATTACCATGCGTCTTATTGTTTGTGGGATGTTACGAGTTCCGACTACAAAAACCGGGTAAAAAGAAAAGTTGCCCTGGAATCTCTGGCTGCAAAGCACAATGTGACAGTGGCGGAGATAGAAAAGAAAATCCATAATTTAAAAACTTCATTCAACCGGGAGCGTAGAAAAAATACTCCGACGAGTGGGACCTCTCCCAAAAGGTCCACATGGTTTGCTTACGAGTATTTGCAATTCCTGCTACCAGCGAACGAGTCAAAGGGCAGCCGGAACACAGACTTGGATGATACACAGAGTGGAAACAATGTAGAGGAAGTAAGTAAAAATTACTCTATTAAATTCTTTATTAAATTACATTAATTCCTTATTAAATTAGGTACTTACGTATTAACCGCATGCCAGCGATTAATCGCCAAATTTTCTGTTATTTCGATTTTATTTTTGGTTAAGCTCAATTTTTATAAATTTTTGTTTTATATATTTTATAAAAGTTATTTAATAATCCTAATAAACAAAAATTTCAATATTAAAGTTTTATATTAATTTATTTACTGTCATTTATTGTAATAAATTAATGTAATAAATAATAATAATAATAAAAATAATAATAATATAATATAATAAAATATAATAATATAAATAATATAATTATAATAAAATAATAATAATAATAATAATAATAATAATAATAATAATAATAATAATAATAATAATAATAATAATAATAATAATAATATTATAATAAAATTATTTTATATGAACTAAAATATTTTAAACTTGGACATGTTCAACTTCAGCAGCAATTGGAGTCAAGGGATGAAATTAGCACTGACATTCGTGAATTTGTACAGAACTGTAGCAATCTATAAATGTTTGGCATTGATTTATTCATCCTTGTCTAATTTTATATTGAATTTTGTAATTAACAATTGAAATATTAATAATAATTTTGTAATTAAAAATTGGTAATTTACATTAGCCTTTACTTAAATTCTTTGCTTAACTAGTGGTACAAGATTGGTTGCTTTATATTTAATTAAATCGTATAATTATTTAAGTAAATCTTATAATGAATTAAATAACCAGTCGAAGAGAAGCTGGGATGGTTTCTCTAAATTGTGTATCTTGCTTCATTATTATCCCTCCAACCATCAGAAGCAAATCTTCAAAATCAGTAGGCGTCAGCCGGGTGAAATTCCGAAAACCCATGGCGTCTTCCAGTCTTAATTTATTTAATAATGCATTACCGAACCTAGGTCCTTCTGCGAGCACTTCGCGAGTCCACCAACGTTTACGTTTTCGCGTTCTTTCACCTGTAATTAGCACTAAGCAGGAACTCATTCCACACAAAACAATGTCCTCCATGGTGGACTGCGAAGATGAGACTGAGAAATTCACATCGTAGTGTGGACGCTAGACGTGACAAAGAACGGTGTCTCTAGGCGGTCTAATAGACGTGTCTCGAGACTGTCTCTAGACGATCTATAGACAAATCGCACAAACATGTCCTACTAGTGTGGACAAGGCTTTACTGTCACATGCCTGGTTTTGTTCTAACATGTAATTTCGACATATCTGTTTCATTGCAACATAGATAACACGTTTCAAAAGGGTTGAAGCTGACATTTCTATTTTAAATTCTATTTTCTTTTATAAAACGTCAACTAATTGTTTCATTTTTAGCATTTATGCTTTTAGTTTAATTTTTTTATTTTATTGTTATTATTTAATTTTATTTAAATTTTAAAAATTTTTTTTTTAAAAAATTTATTTTATTTAATTTTAATTTTATTTCTTTAAAATATTATTTTCTTTTCAATTATTTTCATTATTTTTTTATTAATTTTTAAAAAAAATATTTTCAAAAACACTTTTTTTTTATATTTTTTTTTTTTTCTTTAATTAATTTTTGTTTTTACTAAATTTTATTTCTTTTTATGTTTATGAATGTAAAAAAAATTTTGCGTTTGCGTACCCCTAAAGCGAGTTAGAACTTTCTTGTTGTTCTGAAATTTCTCTCTTTTCTGACGCGAGCCTGATACCACTTCAGACCAAAAAGTTCTAATCACTTCAAATTTTGTGATGATTTCTCACTTTCACCAATTTCTTCTCCATTGATTACAAACTTGTTCCAACTGTAAGGCTGAAGGTGGCTGAAGAAATCACTTTCTTAAATTGGTCATTAAATTCCATTGGAATTAACACCTGTTCTATTGTATAGGTTGAATTCCGCTAAAAGAAGTCACTCTCTCAATTGGTCATTTTTGCCTCCATATGATTACACTTGTTTCCATTTGTAAGACTGAAAGTACTGAAGGAGTCAATCTTCAAGCAGTAAATCAATTTTCATTTTCTGAAAGTTTTTCCCTTTTCCTGTCGCAATCCTGAAAATACCAACTTCAGACCGAAAGTTAATCATTCAAAATTTTTGTTGATGATTTCCACTTTCAACCTCAATTTCTTTCTTCCATTGATTACAACTTGTTCAACTGTAAGGCCTGAAGGTGCTGAAGAATCACTTTCTTAAATTTGGTTCATTTTAAATTCCATTATTACACCTTGTTTATTTTGTAAGGTTGAATCTGCTAAGAAGTCACCTCTCAAATTGGTCATTTTTGCTCCATTGATTACACTTGGTCCATTTGTAAGACTGAAAGTACTGAAGGAGTATCATCTCAACAGATTATTTTTTTAGTTGTATCTCCTGTTAAGATTAACGATCCTTGGCTTTCGTTTAGTGTATTAATATTTTTTCTAATATCAAATAGATGTTCTTTTACGCTTACTAATTCAGTACAATTTTTTTTTTTTTTTACATTTTCTGCAATTCTTTAATTGGCTAACAATCTTTCCCTTTTTCACTTCATCTGTTAGATTATTAAACTTTCTCTCTACTTAATTTCAAATCCGCTTTGAAAGTTGTAACAATCTAAATGATTCGCTTCAAATTTTGGTAAAAAATTAAACCCATTTTTGTTGTGCTGAACTTTCATGTTCTAAAACATCATGCAGGTCAGCTCTAATTGTCCATCGGACTTCTTCTCCATTTTGAATCCTTCTTTAAATAGCATTAGCTTAATCTATGTTCGCTTCTTTTATCTTTTTGCTCCGTAAAAGGCGATACATGTTGATCACATATAGTATTATATTCTACTACGTCTAAAGCAGTTGTAGCATAACACAGAAGATGCTTTATTTCGAGTTCCATCAACTTTAAATTTAGTCAACTATTTTCTCCATTCATAGAATTGCGTCAAAGAAATAGTCTAGCAAGTGAATCTAATATTTATAGTCGTATTTCTCAATTAAATATATTTATATAAAGCATTCAGAATAAATAAGAAAGCGCTTCAGCCTAAGGAAACTAAATTTAACTATTTTTTGATTGATTGAATAAATTTATATAATTCATAAAAATTTCTTATTGTCAAGCGTCAAAAATATATAATAAGTTCTTTAACACACTAAATTCACTTCACACAGAACACAATAAAAATTATAAAGGGATTCACTCTTTAGAGTTCTCCTCTAAATTTCTCTTCACTGTGCTTCAAATTTCAGCACGCCTTCAGATATTAAAACCAACCTATCACAACAAAGTCTAAAGATAGATAGATAGATAGATAGATAGATAGATAGATAGATATTAAAGATAGATAGATAGATAGATAGATAGATAGATAGATAGATAGATAGATAGATAGATAGATAGATAGATAGATAGATAGATAGATAGATAGATAGATAGATAGATAGATAGAAAGATAGATAGATAAACTATTCATTGAATTTGTTTCAGGCTATATGTATTTTCGAGAGTAAATCAGCTACACTCTGCAAGAACTTTGAGAATAGATCTATTTCACTATCAAAATATATATATATATATATATATATATATATAATTATATATATATATATATATATATAGTAATTATTGTTATATATTTATAGACAAATAATTATATATATATATATATTATTTTTCTATATCTTATTATATAATATATATATATATATATATATGTATACATAATCTATAAAACGAGATATTATATATATATATATATATATATATATATATATTCTGATAGTGAAAGAAGATCTATTCTCAAAGCTCTTGCAAGTGTAAAGCTGATTACTCCTCGAAAATACATATAGCCTGAAACAAATTCAATGAATAGTTTATCTATCTATCTATCTATCTATCTATCTATCTATCTATCTATCTATCTATCTATCTATCTATCTATCTATCTATCTATCTATCTATCTATCTATCTATCTATCTATCTATCTATCTATCTATCTATCTATCTATCTATCTATCTATCTATCTATCTATCTATCTATCTATAGACTTTGTTGTGATAGGTTGGTTTTAATATCTGATGGCGTGTTGAAATTAGAAGCACAGTGAAGAGGAATTTAGAGGAACTCTCTAAAGAGTGAATCCCTTTATAATTTTTTATTGTGTTCTGTGTTAAGTGAATTTTGATTGTGTTAAGGAACTTATTTATTTTATATTTTTGACGCTTGAAAAAAGAAATTTTTATTTATTATATTTATAAATTGTTCAATCAATCAAAAATAGTTAAATTTAGTTTTCTTGGTGAAGCAACTTTCTTATTTATTTTGATGTTTAAATTTGAACTTACTGCAGGAAATACGACTATTTTTTTCCTCACACTCAACGTCATAAAAGACCTTTATAAACGGATAAAATGTTTGACTAAATTAAAGTTGATGGAACTCGAAATAAAGCGATCTTCCTGTGTTTAGCTACAACTGCATTAGACGTAGTAGACTATAATACTATTGTGATCACATGTGTCGCCCTTTACGGAGCAAATAAGATTAAAGAAGCTAAGCAAAGATTAGCTAATGCTATTAAAGAAGAGATCAAATGAGAAGAAGTAGCAATGATCAGAATTAGAGCTGAACCTGCATGAATGTTTTAGACATGAAAGTCAGCCTCTTCAATTCAATCTTCTCTATTTCTCCAACTTGTCTCTCCTTTCAATTGACATTACCTAAGGGTTGCTTCACTTCTGTCATTTCATTTTCTCCGTAAAAGGCGACACATGTGATTAGCTAATGCTATTAAAGAAGAGATCAAATGGAGCAAGAAGTGATGACAGAAATTGAAGCTGACTTTCATGGTCTAAAACCATCATGCAGGTCCAGCTCTAATCTGTCATCACTTCTTCTCCAATTTTGATCTCTTCTTTATGAGCACTTAGCTAATCTATGTTTCGCTTCTTATCTTATTTCTTCCGAAAAGGCGATACATGTGATGCACAAATATTATTATATCCTAACTACGTCTAAGCAGTTTGTAGCATAACACAAGAAGATGCTTTATTTGCGAGTTCCCATGCAACTTTAATTTAAGTTCAAACATATTTACCTCCATTCATCAGAATTGCGGTCAAAAGAAATAGAAATAAAAGGAAAAAATAGTCGTATTTTCTTTGCAGTTATTTTAAAATTTAAGCTTGTGATCCCGAAATAAAGCATCTTCTGTGTTATGTACAACTGCTTTAAGAGTAGTAGAATATATCATAATATTGGTGATCCATGTAACGCCTTTACGGAGCAAATAAAGATTAAAGAAGCGAAACATAGAATTAGCTAATGCTATAAAGAGAGATCAAATGGAGAAGAAGATGAGACAGAATCTAAGAGCTGACTGCAATGGATGTTTTAGACATGAAAGTCAGCTTAATTTCTGTCATCACTTCTTCTCACATTTTTGATCTCTGTCTTTAACGTTATTTGCTCCGTAAAAGTGCTGATACATGTGAATTAGCTAATGCTATTGAAAGAAGAGATCAATGGAGAAGATATCGTGATGTACAGAATATATGATGCTGACTTCATGTCTAAAACATCATGCATGTCAGCTCCAATCTTCCCTATTCACCTCTTTCAGCACTTTAATCTCTTCATAATACTATTGTGATCACATGTGTTGCCTTTTACGGAGCAAATAAGATTAAAGAAGCTAAACAAAGATTAGCTAATGCTATTAAAGAAGAGATCAAATGGAGAAGAGGTGATGACAGAATTAGAGCTGATATGAATGATGTTTTAGATATAAACGATCTTCTGTGTTATGCTACGACTGCATTAGACGTAGTAGACCATAATACTATAGTGATCACATGTGTTGCCTTTTACGGAGCAAATAAGATTAAAGAAGCTAAACAAAGATTAGCTAATGCTATTAAAGAAGAGATCAAATGGAAAAGAGGTGATGACAGAATCAGAGCTGATATGAATGATGTTTTAGATATGATAAGTTCAGCACAGCATCACCTCTTCTCCATTTGATCTCTTCTTTAATAGCATTAGCTAATCTTTGTTTAGCTTCTTTAATCTTATTTGCTCCGTAAAAGGCGACACATGTGATCACAATAGTATTATGGTCTACTACGTCTAATGCAGTCGTAGCATAACACATATTGTGATCACATGTGTCGCCTTTTACGGAGCAAATAAGATTAAAGAAGCTAAACAAAGATTAGCTAATGCTATTAAAGAAGAGATCAAATGGAGAAGAGGTGATGACAGAATTAGAGCTGATATGAATTATGTCTAAAACATCATGCATGTCAGCTCTAATTCTGTCATCACCTCTTCTCCATTTGATCTCTTCTTTAATAGCATTGCTAATCTTTGTTTCGCTTCTGGAACAAATAAGATTAAAGAAGCTAAACAAAGATTAGCTAATGCTATTAAAGAAGAGATCAAATGGAGAAGAGGTGATGACAGAATTAGAGCTGACATGCATGATGTTTTAGACATAATATATCAGCTCTAATTCTGTCATCACCTCTTCTCCATTTGATCTCTTCTTTAATAGCATTAGCTAATCTTTGTTTAGCTTCTTTAATCTTATTTGCTCCGTAAAAGGCGACACATGTGATCACAATAGTATTATGGTCTACTACGTCTAATGCAGTTGTAGCATAACACAGAAGATCGTTTATTTCCAGATCCATCATCTTTAGATTCAATCAACTCTACAGATAGATAGATAGATAGATAGATAGATATTTTATTCTATTTCTTTGACGCAATCTATGAAAGGAGAAAATAGTTGATTGAATCTAAAGATGATGGATCTGGAAATAAACGATCTTCTGTGTTATGCTACAACTGCATTAGACGTAGTAGACCATAATACTATTGTGATCACATGTGTCGCCTTTTACGGAGCAAATAAGATTAAAGAAGCTAAACAAAGATTAGCTAATGCTATTAAAGAAGAGATCAAATGGAGAAGAGGTGATGACAGAATTAGAGCTGACATGCATGATGTTTTAGACATGAAAGTCAGCTCTAAAATTCTGTCATCACTTCTTCTCCATTTGATCCTCTCTTTAATAGGCATTAGCTAATCACATGTATCGCCTTTTACGGAGCAATAAGTTAAGAACGAAACAGTAGATTAGCTAATGCTATTTAAAAAGAAGAGCTACAAATTTAGGTAAAATTAAACCATTTTGTTGTGCTGAACTTTCATGTCTAAAACATCATGCAGGTCAGCTCTAATTCTGTCATCACTTCTTCTCCATTTGATCTCTTCTTTAATAGCATTAGCTAATCTATGTTTCGCTTCTTTAATCTTATTTGCTCCGTAAAAGGCGATACATGTGATCACAATATTATTATATTCTACTACGTCTAAAGCAGTTGTAGCATAACACAGAAGATGCTTTATTTCGAGTTCCATCAACTTTAAATTTAGTCAACTATTTTCTCCATTCATAGAATTGCGTCAAAGAAATAGAATAAAAAGGAAAAAAAATAGTCGTATTTCTTTGCAGTTATTTTAAATTTAAATGAAAATGCATTCAGAATAAATAAGAAAGCTGCTTCACTAAGGAAACTAAATTTAACTATTTTTTGATTGATTGAATAAATTTATAATATAATACATAAAAATTTCTTATTGTCAAGCGTCAAAAATGTATATAATAAGTTCTTTAACACACTAAATTCACTTCACACAGAACACAATAAAAATTATAAGGGGATTCACTCTTAAGAGTTCTCCTCTAAATTTCTCTTCACTGTGCTTCAAATTTCAGCACGCCTTCAGATATTAAAACCAACCTATCACAACAAAGTCTAAAGATAGATAGATAGATAGATAGATAGATAGATAGATAGATAGAATAGATAGATAGATAGATAGATAGATAGATAGATAGATAGATAGATAGATAGATAGATAGATAGATAGATAGATAGATAGATAGATAGATAGATAGATAGATAGATAGATAGAAAGATAGATAGATAAACTATTCATTGAATTTGTTTCAAGGCTATATGTATTTTCGGGAGTATCAGCTTTTAGCACACCAAGAGCTTTGAAGAATACGATCTTCTTCACTATCAGAAATATATATATTAATATATATATATATATATATATATATATATATATATATTATAGTATAAATACATATATATATGTTATAAAAGTAATATTTTATATATATATACAAATATTTATATATATATATATATATATTATTGAAATAACACCGTCCTCACGCTTACGGGCAGAGCCCTAATCAAGAAGGAGGTGTACTCATTTAACATCAGCAGGATGGCGGGAGCCAAGCCCAAGGAGACGAATAGCCTCCATTTCTTGTCGACACGACAGTTGCGAACCTGGAGACCCTCGCTTATGGGTATTGGCGAGTGCTCTAACACTGAGCTATTGGGCGCTTTTATATAAATAAATATGAAATACATAAAAAAATTTAAAAAATATATACATATATATTAATATTACTGTCATTAACATTAATACTGCCACTATTACCATCACTATTATTATTATCACAACTATCACCATTAATTATCATTATTACCATATCGTTATCATCACCTATCAAATTAACATCATCATTACTACTATCATTACCATCACTGCCACTATCATTATCATTACTATTATTAGCATTAACACCATTATCATCATTATTACCATATTATCAAAAACACTATCATCATCACTATATTATTATTGTTATTATTATTATTCTTATCATTATTGTTATCATTATCACTATTACTATTATAACTATTATTTACTATCTTATGCACTATTTATAGTGAACCATAAGTAATACATAACGTTATTCTGGGAAGATTAATTGAAACAGTTGAGGGGATCCAGCCCCAGTCAGCTGATAATAAGAGACCCTCTTCAATGGGTAATGGCGAAGACGTTGTCATCCAAATTCTAGTTCTTCTATAAATATATTTGAAGGTAAAAGCCTACTTTTTGCAGTGTATAAAATATTTGAAATTAATTTAATTTTCAAAAGAATTACGTTGAGCCATTTTGTTGCTTCACACCAGTTGATTTA
>JABUQX010046709.1:82500-85000 GCA_015478945.1 Trachelipus rathkii
TACAGTTTACAGGGTGAATTAACCGAGTTACTTGTGGTACCGTAGATAGGAAGACAGTAAAGTAAGTGGGGGTGTATTAGTGCATAGTAAATTTTTCTAAGAATGGAAAGAGGTACAATATTTTTTAATTTTATTAGCATATACATGTATCTCGACAGTCTGCTAACTAGGTTGTTAATATGATCTTTAAACGTCAGCTTTTCATCGATTGTAATTCCTAGTATTTTAGCGTTTGTAGCCCTATTTAGTTCTATATTGTTAATTTTAATATTTAAATCGTTAATTTGTTTGTTGCTAAAAATAATGTAAGATATAGTTTATTAAATTTAAAGATAGCTTATTAGCAATCTATCCATTTCATTATTTTTTGTTAATGTGTCAACTCCTTTACGAGATAGAGACTCGGCATTTTTTGTCATTATTATAATGGAGGTATCGTCAGCAAATGAAACTGAAAAAGCGTCATGAGAGTTGAACAGATCATTTGTATATAGGGTAAATAGAAATGGTCCAAGAATTGAGCCCTGGGGTACGCCGGTAGATGTTTGAAGCGTGGCTGAAGTAGTTTCATTTTATTTTTACGTATTGAGATCTCTCCTTTAATTAGTTTTTAAACCATTGTAAGTTTGTTCTTCAAAACCCATTTGTTCATTTTACTTAGTAGTATGTCATGATCAATCATGTTCAAAAGCTTTTGTGAAATCTAATAATAATAGAAGGGAGGAGCCTTTATTTTCTATATTTCTGGTAAAGTTTTTCGGTTAGCAAATGAGGGCATCAGCCAGTAGCGTCCTTTCTAAATCCCAAATTGTGAATCACTGGAGAATGTTGTTTGATAATAAATATTCTGTTATCGTTGATTGAAAATTAATTTCTCAAATATTTTACTAATCGTATTTTGTGATAGCTATTGGTCTGTAATTTTTTGCTAGGCAAAGATCTCCTTTTTTAGTATAGGGATCACTTTGCTGTCTTGAAAATTTTTGGAAACTCCTGTCAAAAATGAAACTCATGACCAATTGTTTAAAGGGGTGCTTATTTGTCGGCAGCCGAGTTTGAGGATGTGGTGGGGATGTATGACATCAAAAGATTTTTTTTATTTGTTTAATCGGCGATTACTTTTTTTACCTCAGAGTCTGTGATGTTTATAAAGGAGAAATGAGTCTCGTAGTCGGGGAGAAAAGTTTCAAATGATGTTCGACTAGGGGGTTTGTCTCTCATGATTTGTTTACCGGCGTTTACAAAGTACTCGTTTAGTCCGTCCGCGATCATCTTTTGGTCGGTTTTTAACTGATTATTTATATTCAGCTCTTTTATACATTGGGAGTTTTTTGTATTATTGTTGATTAATTTATTGATTAAACCCCAAGTAGCTTTGGAGTCTTTGTAGCAATCCTGAAATTTGCTAGAGTAGTGTTTTCTCTTTGCTTTCTTAAATAACTGCCTTATTGTTTATCATATGTTGTTATACTTTGGAATGGAATTCTTTTGGTTTTTATAGTTTCGGTAGAGTTTATGTTTTTGGCTGATTGAGTTTAGCAGAGCTGGTGTTAGCCATGGGTTTTGAATTCTTTTAACACCAAGTTTTTTTTGTTTTAATGGGAAATGATTCGTCGTAGCATTTATTTAATATGTCTGCGAAGGATTTGAATTTTTCGTCGATGTTGATGTTTTCACTGTTTGTGAACGAAAAGTCAATTGCATTCATTTTGTTTATGAAATTTAGTCTTTGATATTCACCATCTAGTCTGTAATTTATGGTGGTGAAGTTTTGGGTTTTGTTTAAGGAAAATTTAGCAAGACAAGGAAAGTGATCAGACATATCGCTCTTTATTATGAAGGTTTTAACGTTCCAACTTAGGTTCCCCCAGATGTGATCTATTAAGGAAGGACATCTATTTTCGACGTTGTTTGGACGTGTTGGTAGCGTTATGTAGTTGACGAAACCATTTTATATCATTAGGTTTGAGAGAGAGTTTGCCCTATTTCCAGTGTTCTCGTTGGATAGATCAATATTGAAATCCCCGCTATAATTACTTTAGAGTTAAGAAAGTGTGTTTGGATAATGTCTTTGAGAGCATTTATGAACTCTGTTTTTGATGAATTTGGGGGTCGATATACTCCCATTACAATTAGTTGAGTCGAATTTAATTTTACACGAATTGCTAGAGTCTCTATGTGAGAGTTAACAAGTGAAAATATGATTTCATGGGATGTATAAATGCCATTTTTTAAGTAAATTGAAACGCCCCCACCCCGTTTGTTAGATCGAAATGCATGTGTTTCAGTATATCCTGGGATCGGATATAACCTGTTGTTATGTTCATTCAGAAATGTTTCAGTTAATACAATGCAGTCAATTAAGATATTTTGGTAACTTAGATAGTCCATGAAAGTAGTGTGATGTTGTTTAAGGCTTCTGATATTGTGGTGGAAGAGAGAAAAGTAACTCAGCGCAGGTGTCTTTTGATGTTTTAATATGTCAGGATAGGTGTATTCA
>JABUQX010046710.1:5000-12500 GCA_015478945.1 Trachelipus rathkii
TCTGATCAATTTTTTTTTAAACTCTCTGAACCTCCCTGCAATCCCAACCTTTTTGAATTGTTTCTTCACTTTTTTTTATACTACTATTGCTCTTCTGAACTTTTCAGTCGTATTCCTCATCCATTGAGGAGTTTCCCGTACGCATATCATTCTACACAGTCTCATCTTATTCTCAGTCCAACTCTCCTACCCCCATACTTAACAACTATGCTCAATCTTACATGCACTTCACTGATAAAGTTTTGAATACATTCAATTTATCTATTTTTTCCAACTACCTTTAACTTGCACAATTTCAAACGTCATTTTTCGAGGAAATGTCAGCTTTTAAATTGTCGGAATTGAGAGTCTCATTTAGGATTGGTGGAATTCTGTGGACCGCCGGCATTTTCCCGTCAGAGGATATATATATATATATATATATATATATATATATATATATATATATATATATATATATATAATATTATATATATATATATAATATATATATTATATATATAGTAATATAATATATATATATACTACTATATATATATATATAACGTATATATCGTCGCTTGAAAGGAGAAAGGCCATAAACATTAATTTAATAATTACAGAAAAAAAAAAAACGATTTAAGGAGATAATTTTTTCTTTTAATGATTTTCACTATTTTTGAAATGCCTTCTCAAACGGGTCAACTGAAATTTCAATTTGCAAGTTTTGCTTTGCTCTTTTATCTTATTCTTTTTTTTATTATTATTCATATATTAGAAACAGAAATATTATAAAAATACGCTAAAAAAGTTTGTTTAGTAAAAAAAAAGTTTTCATATATTTTCTCTTTCATAGTCGGTTTAAGGGACCAAAAAAAATCCTCTAATTTGAAGCAAATATCGTTCGATTTAAACTCAAAAATTATGTATTACTGGCACTGATCACCTAATTTCGCCCAAACTGTCCGTTATAACCATATATTCAATATATATATATATATAGATTAATATATATATATATATATATAGTATATAATATGTATATATTCTATCAAATATAAATATATATATAATATTATATGAATATAATAATATATATATATATATATCTCTTATATATATATATATATATACTATATATATATATATATATATATATAGTAGAAGATCCCTTTTAACGGCCGGAAGTGAAAGAGCGACCCTTGAATAGCGTGGGAATTTTTATTTCCCCTCTCTCTACCCCTTCCCCGACGAAAAAAAAACCGAAGTTTTTTTCGAAACAATAAAAATAAATAAATAAATAATAAATAAATAAATAAAATAAATAAATAAATAATAAATAAATAATGTAATAATAAATAAATAGAATAAATAATAAAATTCATAAATAGAATAAATACAAAAAAAAAAAAAAAAAAAAAAAAAAATAAATAAAAAATAAAAAAAAAATAAAATAAATATAAATAAATTAAAAAAAATAAATAAATAAATAAAAATAAATAAATAAATAAAAATAAAAAATAAAAAAAAATAAATAAATAAATAAATATATAATATATATATATATAATATATATATATATATATATATATATATATATATATAGTATATATATAATATATATTAATATATATATAATATTGATATATATATATATAGTATTATACGCCGTATAAGCCCAACAAGGACCACACAGACGCACACACACCACAGCCGCACCACATCGCACCCGGTGGCTACGCTCGGACGCGGTGCTGAGATAGTAAGTATTTGTATACGATAATACAATATTTGGTAATCAAAATATATGTTTATATAAGGTCATGTAGATTTCGAATATGATGGTTTGAGGAGCGCCTTCCTGCTAGCCCCGGTGCGAAAACGGCGCGCGCGCCCGCAGACGCAAATCCGGCAGCGGAAACGCACCGCAAGAACGCCAAACGTGTTCCTGTTTTTTAGTTTTTGTGAGAGAACCTTTTTTGTTTATAACGTGAAAAATTGTTATGTTTTACATACCCTAAGGCAGTAAATCAGTAAATCAGTAAATCAAATTGCCATCCCCACCACCCTCCTACCCATCCGTGATCTATTGATCTATTGATCTATTGATTCAAGTCATAATTTTGTATAAACTTTTTATTTTTATATATAATGTAATTAATAATTATTGTTTATAACTTACATATTTATGTTTTACATACCCCTAAAGCAGTAAATTAGTAAATCAAACAGCCCTCCCTACCACCCTTCTACCCATCCGTGATCTATTGATCTATTGATTTATTAATCTATTGATCTATTGATCTATTGATCTATTGATCTATTGATCTATTGATTCAAGTCATATTTTTACTAAAAATTGTAATGTTTTACATACCCTAAGCAGTAAATCAGTAAATTCATGTAAATCAAACCTGCCATCCCTACCCACCGCTCCTACCATCCTGATCTATTGATCTATTGATCTATTGAACTATTGATCTATTGATCTATTGATTCAAGTTATATTTATTACTAAAATTGTCATGTTTTACATACACTAAAGCAGTATCAGTAAATCAAACAGCCCTCCCCACCACCCTCTTTACCCATCCGTGATCTTATTGATCTTAATTGATCTATTGAATTCAAGTCATATCTATATTACTAAATTGTCATGGTTTTTTACATACGCCTAACAGCAGTAAACCAGTAAGAGCAGCTAAATCAAACTGCCCTCCCACCACCAAACCTACCCATCCGTGATCGTATTGATCTATTGATATAATATAACTTTTTTTTTTAGATATAAATAAGTTCCTTTGGATAAAGTGGGTAAAGAAAGAGCGTACTATTTCAGAGGAAGGGCTACCACATAAGTGCAAACTGGCATAATCATTGGACAGTATAAATTTTTAGCATCAAATATATTGACAATTTTATTAAAAAGAAAAATTATTTAAAAAACAATATGATGAAATTAATAGCAGTATGCACCGCATTAATATTGGACACTGTTAAAGGTTGTAAGGAAAACATAAGGTCTTACATTTAAACATTATTATATTTTTAAAAAAGATGTTCATAGATGATTACTGACAGAAACTCTAAAGCAACTATTCAGAAATAGAGTAAATTCTTTTTCGCCTTTTATTTCATAAAGACTACTCCGCAGTGTCCATTTGCTCCAGAAAATCCTGAGAGAAAGTGTTGAAGATAAGTCCAGAGTCGGTGTACAATTCACAAGAGCCAAGTTCATTAATGGAAGGAGAAATGCATCTTACTGTAAAATCGCTTGACGTATATGAGGAGAGATATGTAGCACATTTCTTATTAACGAACATAGATGCAGGTTATTATTATTTATGTAAAAAAGTTACCCCTTATCACTGTTATTAGAGAGCAAACACATCAATACACTTTTCTTTAGTGGTACTTTCATATGTCCTCTTAAACGTTTTTTTACGGCGACCTACAACCTAACACCGTCTCTACGCCGTATTGTTTTTCGTTTAACATCATTTAACATTTCATCTGAAGCATCGGCTAGTCGACGTTTTACCAAACCGTACGAGGTCGACACCACCCAAAATATCTTGATAGTGGTCCTATAACAGTCCTCGCTGCTTTTTAAGCGATGTTTTACCTCCTGAATTTTAAACAAAGGTACAAGCTTCTACGGAAACAACGAAGCAAAAAATCCCCCTAAACCATACCCCCTCTGCATTCTTGACCCCTGAAGATCTTTCTTTTCCATATTATTAATTTTATTAATTATTATTATTATTATTATTATTTTATTATTATTATTATTATTATTATTATTATTATTATTTATTAATTATTATTATTTGTATTAATTATTCATTATAATTATTATTATTATTATTATTTATTATTAATAATAATTATTATTATTATTATTATTAAATTATTAATATTATTATTTATTATTATTATTATTATTATTATTATTATTTATTATTATAATTATATTATTAATTTATTATTATTTATTATTATTATTATTATTATTATTATTATCTAATTATTTTATTATTTAACGGAGCTTCCTTATCTTAGTTTATTTACCAACACTGCTTTCCCCAATTATGAATGGGTATGGTTACTTCAAACGTCGTCTTCATAATAAAGTGCGCTGAAAATCAACTGAGTTCTTATGCAACGGTAAGTAAGTGAACATGTAGGAATGTTATAATCTGCTGTCTTTTAGGAAAATTGTACTACTCTTAACAAGGAGGCTTTAGTATTCGTACCTACCGAATGGTGTATATATATGTATACAACATAGGCCATACAGGGTCCCTTGTAAATCTCAACCAAGGTTTATCACATACGAATGTATGGAATTAGGAAAAAGTTGTTTTAAGAAGATGCTATATGGTCGTCAATAGTAGGTAGGTAATAAAATAGAAGACGTATAAAATTGCTAGGATTGTGGTTATGGTTCACGCTCTCTTTCTGAACAGGTTATCTGTAAGACGAAACACACTTAACGCCACCAATGCATAGGGTTGAAAACTTGAAATGTGGTTTAAATCGTGTAAATTTCAGTAGAGCCAAGATCTTAAAGCACCAGTTCCATTACCTCCCCTTGGTTTTTATTAGTACGAAATAATCAGGTCTTGACCATCATATCGACTTAGCTATGAATTTGTTTATTAAAGTTATCTAAAGTTAATCCAATAGAGAGATTGTATAACTCTGCGCTTTATAGTAAACGCTTCAATGTAATATTCGTACCATCACGTTTCTGAGAGTATATGTAACTGGCTGTGTTACGCAATTCAAAGTGTTTTTTACAAAATCAAACACTTATATAAAATAATTGCAACCTGGGACTGGGTCACAGTCTCTATCTCGGCATCAAGAATTATTTCTTAATCCTGCTTCAAAAATTTCTCGTCGAGGTTATAGGGTTTATATTTCTGTATTAAAAGTGCAGATTATTTAAATTTCAGGATGTAGATCCATGAAGCCGATGAACGGTAAGTTAAAATCGTAAGACGTTTGAAAATAATTCTGAATTATATGTATTTTTCAATTTCAACAGGCATTTATTTACGAGCTAGACTCTTTATACTACTGGAGCTTCTTCGTATAATGTACTTTACAATACTGGCTGTTCCTTTCTGAGAATGGGTAGAGGGTTCCTTCGACATCTCTTTAATATACACCCGTATGGTTCTAAATTGAGGATTATTCAAAGGTATATAGTGTATACTAGGAAAACTTATAACTCTGTTATGTTTAGGACAATGATCACTCCTTAGTAACTGCGGCCTTTAGTGTTTCAACATGCTGGGGTTCTTAGCAATAATCGCTGTAAGCATACCTACGCCTGGGTCACTGTAAATCTTGTGAAGGGTGTCGCAAAAACAAAAATGTAACTGAATCAATGCGGTGTTACCTTTTGCAATAAGCCTATCCTATCAGCTACTCTTCTCATTCGTAGGAATATAACGTATTAATTCATTTAGAGGAGTTTGATATCGTTAATCCTCTCAATATTGGTGTCTCACGTAAGTAAATTAACATTTACGAAACAATCTAAGTATGGAAAATAAATAGCTTCTATCTTTCAAGCTTGAACTTTAGCTTGTTGAACTTTAAGTGATTAACAGTTGTCCTTCGTTGGAATGTTTTATTAACTTAGAAATAATAAATCTTTGCATATCAGGCCTTGATTCAAATTGTTTGTATTAAGTCTATGAACAACATCGGTAAGGATTTATAGAGGCCCAATGCGATTTATTAAATATCTTTCAAAGAAATATTCTCTGTAGGCCTAATTGACAATCCTCATACTATGTTAATTTTAATACGTTTTTAAACATTCTCAACACTTCTAAATATTACAAACGCTGTATGTTGAATCAGGCATATTCTCGATATGCGCATCCAATATCGATTTCGCATAACCGCTAAACTTCAATAGCATTTCTCTTTCGAGCTTTAATAGGGTTCAAATAACTCTGTAGTAAGTCTGATATTTTATTTTCAAGCGGAAGTGTAGGTGGCCAGTAGACAGCAGATGAGGCAACGTTAAGATGGAGGAAATGGGTCCTTTTTCACTCTCCATGGTTTCGATAATAGTAAATGGAGCATCAATGTGTTTTTAATATTCACTAGCATTATATATATGAAACTCACATAGAGTAACCAATCCCATTTGACAGCAGACTGTTTAATTTTTTACCTTTTCTTTAGATCCTATATATTTTTTCTATTTTATATTCATTAATCTTAGGATCAAAATTTTCTGTATTGTTTATAGACCCTCCTTTTATTTTTTCACCATCTAGATCTTCAAGATAGTATAATTTTAAACCGTCTCTCGGGAATTCTCTGATTGTATCTACTTTAAAAACTTCTCTTGACCATCCTGCTTCGTACACTTTTCTGAAATTTTCATTAACCCTAGACACTCTCACATAATCTCCTGTGTTATCTTTTATTTTGCGTACAGGACGACTAGGTACAGAAGGTTTTGTCTTTACCATCTCTAGAGGGGTCTTCTTAATTGTTCTATGATAAGACCTATTATAAGAGTAAGCCAAGTTTTGCAGTATATCTATATATTTAAATGTATTCATTTTCGTGAAATACCTATGCATTCTTTCTTTTATAGTTCTTTGTACTCTTTCCACTATTGCAGCTTTATTAACTGAGAACGTATTGTAGTACCCTATATCATACTCTGTAACTATTTCTTGAAACTCTTTACCTAAAAATTCTGTACTTTTATCTGTCCACATCAATTGAGGATATCTGTTATCCTCATTTATAATTTCTCTTACAGCTTCAGCAACAGTTTTCGATCTTTTATCTTTTAGGGGCTTTAACCATAAGTACAGTGAATATACATCTATCACAAAAAGAATGTATTGATACCCTTCATTGTAAGATTTGTATTTTATCATTTCAGTCAAGTCAAGTTGCCAAACATTATCTAAGCAAGAGGCTACGGTTTTTCGTGTTGGGATTTTTTTCCGTATAGGTTTATGTAGAATAAAAGCATCCTCTCCTTCTAAATATTTTTTCAATTCTTTTTTATTAATATGAGAAAACTTTGATGCGATTCTTGAAAAGCTTCCATAACTGTAAGGCTGTTTCATATCATAGTAATATTTATCAACAACCTCCTTAGCCTCCATGGCTCACAATGACATTAAATTAAAAAACATATTAATATATACTCAAAGGTGATACAAAAACCAAATGTCTATATGAAATATTATATTTTAATTTACAAAATAATTCCCAGGCAGTTATAAAAACATGCTAAAATGTATAAATGAAAATAATATTCAAAACCCTATCATATGAACTATTTTAAATTACAAACAGACAACCGTAAAACATAGCAAAATAGTATGCAGAAGGGATAACGTAGTTTATACATAAATTTTTAAATTACGCATGCAGCCCCTATAAAAAAGTACAATAAATAATTGGGAACTAATCCATTTTGGTCCAAAAGATGTTTTTTTCCTTATTCTACCTGTACCTGAACGTGAT
>JABUQX010046710.1:17500-22500 GCA_015478945.1 Trachelipus rathkii
ATTTATGTTATGTGAGCAATTGGAACACTGTCTGAGTTTAATATTTAGGATTATTGATGAAAGAGAAGGATGATGCAGTAGTGTAGTAGGAAAGTTGTAATAGTAGAAGTTGGCTTGGTGCAATTAAATCATTGATGGATGTAAAGGGACTAGTCTTGAGTTCGCTAGGGTTTTGCATGAGGTTGATTGTTAACCTGGTTAATGTATGGGTAATCGAACTATGGTGAATAAGAGAATAAGATTAAGGTACAATTTGTCTTCAGATGGGGAGAAAAAGGTGCATAATAGGGAGTGAATGGCGGGGTTTTGTGAGGGAGTATGGTTGTGAGCCTAGCCCAGGGGAGGAATCCTACATTGAGAGATGCTACGTGAGAATAAGTTGCAGTCCTTTGAAACCTTATGATGATTTTTCTGACTGCAATAAGTTTTTCACTTAAGGTTATAAGGGACGAGGTTAAGTTTATCCCTGCATTCCGTAGCGTGATGGGCCCCCTCCCTTTAAAGCCTTTTGGCGCCTAAAATTTGAATTTTTGAAGGAAATTTTAAAATTTGATTTATATATATATATTATATATTAATATATATAATATTATATATATAATATTATATTATATAAATATATATATATATATATATATATATATATATATATATATATATATATATATATATAATATATATATATATATATTATACATATATATATGATATATATATAATATATATAATATTATATATATATATATATATAATATATATATATATATAATATATATTATATATAATATATATATATATATATGATATTGAATTCATAAGTTAGATTTTTCGAGTTTTTATTTTGGAGTTTCTTGATCGTATGACTTTAAACTTTACTAATCCTTATGCTAGTGGTGTCACAGGCCCCCAAACTTTTCTAGGGTTTACTTTTGTGAAAATAAGCCATCCGACATGGCTTCTACGAAGGAATCGCATTCGGGGAAGCGGTTCGGATACTGTGTAGTGCTCATGATGCGGAGTACTGAGTCGGAGCGGAGCCGGTGACGGAGCTTTAGCCGAATCTTGACACAATCATATTAAAGTCCAAATGAGGTGTGTCCTTTACCTATGTTTTCGAACCTGTAGAGATTAATTTTGAAAGGTTTTCAAGTTTGTACGCCGGTTTGTGAGCCCCCCGGGAGGTGCTCACAAGAAGAAAAACAAAGAAATAAAGTACAGAGTCCTATAACATAGGAGGAGGAGTCGAAGTTTCGAGTTGGAGTCGGTACGACTCTGCTGCGCGGAGTCGAATAGAGGTGAGTGGGAGCCTGAGACAAAGTAGCGTCGTGCTGATCCAACAACTTGCTTTGACTTGCATAACATATGCTAGCATCAGAACCTGTGTAATGATGGGGCTGAGATCGATACATTGCTTCAGCCCTCTAGACTGTCAAGGCGCGAACCTGCTCAAAGCCGGAGAAACCAATGCGTGCGACACCGAAGCGCAATGCTGAGAGCGAATTATTTTAAAATTTTTATTACAATATCACTTATAATAACGATCAATATATCAACGCTAATCAACACACATCAATACCCTCCCCTGTCATCTGTGATCTTTGATTAAATATTAAAGTCATATTGGGGAACACTTTTGGATAAGTAACGTGAAAATACGTTATTTATTTGAACATTTACATAAAAATAGTAAAAAAAAATTTTTAAAATAGTTTTATTAAATTTTTAATCCTTTTTTATTAAAAAAAATAATTAATCAATTGATAACGACTCTAATGTCAACCACCCATCAACCCTTCCCTGTCATTTTGTGACCTCTTGATTAAGTGATTAAAGTCATGTTTGAACACATTTTGTATAAATTTAACATGAAAATAACTACATTACGTGTAAAATATTCACGACCACAGGGTTTTCTTTTATATTCGAAGGAGTATTATTTTTTTCCTTATTTCTTCAGGTATATAAAGTTGGTTATGGCAAAGGCCACTTTAAAATAAAAAAAATAATGTTCATATATTTATTAATGTATTAATGTATATATCTACACATACAGTCTATACTTCCATAATGGTTGGTGTAAGGGTCCATCTCTAGAACAAGCTTTATTTTACCATCCAATACGAATATGAATACATAATTAGTCTTATAACCCTATTAACAAGATGTCGGAAGTCGGAGTCGGAGTCGGAGTCCGACTCCTGAGCAGAACAGGATCGGAGCCAGAGTTGTGCGGTGAATGAATCAAAAGTTGCTTTTGACTTGCATAATGTATGTTACATAAGAAAATATGTAATGAAGGGTGCTGAGGGCGAATACACTGGTCCCACCCTCTATGAGATGCTATAACCCTCAAAGGAGGGTGTGCCTTCGCCAACAACACATATACACATACATACATACATACATACATACATACATACATACATACATACATACATACATACATACATACATACATACATACATACATACATACATACATACATACATACATACATACATACATACATACATACATATACATACATAAAACTACATACATACATACATACATACATACATACATACATACATACATACATACATACATAAATGTGTATGGGAGAAAGATACTCGCATTAAATTCTAGTTGTGACGTTATTCTATTACGTAATGCAATGTAACCCGTTTTCTACACTTCGACCGTATACTTTTAAAAAATAAATAAATATATTTCCCAATAAACTATGATTTTAATAATTTGTATACCGTATTTTATTTTCAAACATGAACATTTATATTTTTATTTTATTTTCTTATAATCTGTTTTCTAAACTTTAAGCATTAACTATATTTTTAGTACATCATGTTCTTTTAACCCTGAACATTTATATTTTCACTTTTTAATATTATTACAAACTAAGAATATTATAGTATACTAAGCATTAATATTTTCTTTTGTTTAAAGTTTTTATTTATTTTATAAGCTTGTATTATTTCATGTTTTATTTTGTTTAAAATTTTAATTTATTTTATAAATATATTTAGTTTTAGAAAATGTGTTTCATTATTAAACATTTTATGTTTTTTACTAAAATTTTTTCTATTTTTTGTAATTCAAAAATATGTACCACCATTATCTGACACTAAACCAATGAAAGCAGATAGCAAAAAACTTACTATTCAACCCCTCCCCATAGAATATATATTAAATATGCATATAATAGACCAGATCATATAAATATATACTTTATTGACTAAAGAGGTAGAGGCAGTAGAGCAAACGCTCCCGGCCCATCCCTTCCCATTCACTCCCATCCCCTTCATCCCCTCTATCCCTCCCATTCCCCCCCATGCCCCTGCCAACCGACCATGCGCTGTTGTTTTACTGCTTTAAGTCATATTTGCCCCACAGATTGTATAAACATATTGGGAAATAACTCATTGTGAAACACACGAGTGTTTCTGTTGTTCTGGTTATATATGATATTATATTATATATATATATATTATTATTATATAAATATATATTAATATATAATTATATATATATTATATATATATATACTATATATAATATAATATAATATATATATTATATTATATACTAAAATGGAAAACAGGGAACTCTATACCAAAGAACTTTTTTTATATATTACACTAATTGTTTAAACAAATAAACTACAACACCTTAATCATTGCATCACTTTAGCATATATTTTGTGAAGAAACTTTAAAAATCTGGTGTCTTTTAATATGTATTAAAAATATAACACAATAGCAACGTCTGACAGGTTCAGAAAATAACATAAATATACTTTTAGTCTTATCCATTTACGCACATTCTTTTCAGATAAATAAAAATACTAAACATGAAAATGGTTCAGCTTAAGTATTTTTAAGCTCTGTCCATTTTTGTAGATGATGCAATAGACCAGTCATTATTGATATATATATATATATATATATATATATATATATATATATATATATATAATATATAATTATAATATATATATATATATATATATATTATATATAAATATATATATATAAAATCCAGTGAATTAATTAAACGAACTGGTGAAATTTGGCACCAGCGTATGTAGTTGTAATTTGACATCACCGCATAGATGTGTTTTTCAGCTTATTAAATTCTCACTCATTTTTCTCTTTTCTAGACTGGTAACTAACCCAACATTACCCAACAAAACTTAACCTGACCATACTTTTTTCATCACATCAATAGTTGTTAATATAGTAATATCTAAATAAACGTGACAAAATTTTGCATTTCTTAGCCTACCTAACACACTGAACATAATCAATATAACATAATCAATATCCTTAACAAAAAATACATTCCCGACAAATTATTACTGTTAACATAAATTAAATTTCCTAATGTATCAAAGTAACTTAGAATGCCGGCTATAAATCATCATAACATACCGAGACTGAACATTACCCAACATATCTAACTTATTAAACTATGAATAAATGCTAAAACTAACAGTGTCCTGCCTACCTATCAAAGATACCAACGTTTTGAACGATGAATAATTTCTAACCTTGACAAAGTTCTCTACCAAATCTAACATTACCAAAACTAAACCTAACCCTACGTTTCTAACATATTATTAATAGCTAACATAGTAATATCTGACAAAACTTAACATTTCCTAACAAAACTAGTATAACTTAACAGATCTAAACTCACTGAACTACTAATAAATGCTAATATTAACAAATGCTAATATTATATTATCGTACCTATCAAAGACACGGTGTACATATCCCTATGAAAAGCGTAACAAGCAGACATGTTACCATTACGAACTCTAAGTGCATCATATACAGATGTTATTTCTTCGAAGTTACACACTATATTTCATTCTTCATTGAAACATTAACTTAATTTAGTTTTCCTTGCAGAAAATATCACAGTAAATTTAAAATTTTAATTAAAATTTGTGCAACAGAAATAAAATTGTTTTACTACATCAAAAACACGATAGCAT